>CM002478.1:1293371-1341148 GCA_000325765.3 Leersia perrieri
ATCCATAAAAAACATCAATATAAAAATGGTGAAGTATGAAAGAAGAGATATTAAACAGTTGCATTGAATATATCACAGATCTTGAATAAAAGACATACTCTGCCAGCTCTCCTTGGGAGATAGAGAATTTAAAATAATTTCTAGGATATTCTTCCTTTGGTTGATAATATCCTGTGGGAAAGCAATAGTGATGCAAGATGCTACACAGTTGAGCACCTTATCAAGAGAAACAGAGGCACCATCACTTTCATCTTGCTCTGCAGAAGAGAGTAATACATAAAAAATAAAGGAGGATAAGTGGCATTTGAAAAAATAACGAGATACATTTGCACCATATGCTTACCAGTTACCCTCATATTAACAGTAGCATTAATTGTCTATCCACATTGAAGTACGGAAAAGAACTATAGAAACAGTATTGAGGTGAAAAAAGCACTATAGAGACAGTACCACAGTAAAAGAAAACTGTATCTGATTTTTATAGAAGATAAAATCTACCCAAGTATTTACTTTCTGATTTATAAATACAATTCAGACAGTGACTCTAGAGTCTAGACAAATTTAACATTGAACTAGATGGATCCTAATTTATTCTATGGTTCAAAAAGACATGCACCTATGCAGCATGAAGGGCACCAATGTATTGTTCTAAAGCCAATCACATAAAGGTTTTCAGGCATTATGTTGTGGTGACAACTATCAGTACTATATCATAATTATGTGATAAAGAAGAGACTAAAAGAGAAGCTCTAGTACTCATTTACAAGAGGTTTCATCCAGCATAGGCATTAGTTGGAATGCAGTGAGAGGTTGAAATTGACAACTGACCAGTACTAGAGGATGCTGCAAGTGAAGATGAGCCCCTTGTTTTACAAATGACAGATCGATTAGAAACCTCATACAGCATAGGAAAAACAATATTAAAGAATCCTGGATCTTTGAATGCTGTAATCACCTGAAAAGTGATGAAGAAAGAAAAAAAAATGTAATTTTGCCAACTATAATATATAGAAAATGTCAAAATGTCATCTCAATACGACACCCAAACTCAACAAATCTCTTTTGCATAAATGTGAAGAGATCAGGGAGAGAAGAGAAATACTTGCTGTAAACACGAGAAAGCTGCTTCACGGTACAATTTTGATTTCCTACTGCATGCAAGACAAACGGCATTTAGAATAACACAAGGCATGCCAGAGTCTTCTGCAGTTATAGCAGCATGGCAGCTCGAACAAAGAGAAGAGAGTGCATCCAGAATAGCATCTTTTCCCTGCGCAGAGTTTATGGAGAAAAAAAATGAATTATGAACCCAGACATGGATAAAGATTCTTAAAAATCTCCAAGCAGTCCCTCCAGTTTTGTTTCACGAAGAATAAGAAAATATGCGCTAGATATATTCATGTGAGTAACATTAGACAAATTATTGGAATTGAACCTGTGTTTGGTCATACAATATTAGTGCTAATTACCTCCCAAAACCGACCAGGTAGCTCTTTCAGAAGTGATTTCAGAATATTATTTTGGTGCACAGAAAGGGATTCTCCCAGAGCATCACATAGTTTTTTGATAGCCTTGGCTGACTGCAAGTTGAACACAGTACCGTAAGTGTATTTATTCCAAGTAATGACATTTAATCTGCTATGTCTATGGACAGTAAAATTATGAAACATAAACTCCACCTTTCTCTTCCCGGCCCATGATGATGAGGACATGCAATCACACAGAAGAGATATAATTTCTGGTAAGTACAGCTGAAGGGTTACTCTTTCGTTACTAGGAATATCCTCCCAAAGTTCTCCATACAATGCACTTAAGTCTTTGTCATCATCAAATCTGAAAGCAAATTTTGTTATTGCAGAACCAGTGCAGTACAGTACCAAGGGAACAACAAATGCACTTCAAGTTTCAGTGGTGGTTAACTTAAACACATGATGAAAGGCTAAGCGCCTAAGATCCTTCACATACCTTGAAGCAAAAATTACTGGGATAACGACTGCATTGTACCCACCAAGAACATCTGCTGCATTGCTTAAGTAAGCCTTAACAAGGACTGCAGCAGATAATTGGGCATTTTTTTCACCTAAATGCAGAGAAGCAGTATCTTCAATAAGTTTCTGAGCCTGAGAAGGGCTGGCATATTTTAGAACTGCAGCACAGGATGATGCAAATGCCCTTTTAGCTGCAGAACTCTTTTCTTCCAGAACAGCACTGTACAGTACTCTCAGCAGTGTTGCTACATATGGCTTGATGTCAACCATGACTTTCTGTACTAACAAGGTGATGAAGCTAGCAACACCCACCCTGAAATGAGACATAAAATGAATGACAACGAGATTGAAGTAGATGAAAAGCATCAATTTATTATTTCAATTGTACTACAAGGTCCATAGTAGCATCAAACTTAACCTTGTATTAAGACCAACAGCAGATTTAACCATTTGAGCCAGACGAGGAACTAATAGATCCAGTGATTCTTTGTCAACAACTTTTAAACAGATATCAAGGGTTTCCCACATTGGAGAATCTTTAGCCACAGCTATGCGTAAGCTTTCAAGCTTTTCAGTTTGGATGCCAGCAGTTCCTGCATGCATCTTTGGTCCAAATTCAGAAATAAGTAAAGTATAGAAACTGTTAGGTTAGACCCTTGGAACATCAGCACCCATGTATTCTTAATAAAACACAAGTAGCATACCTCAACATAGTTCAACCTTTGATCCTCCAGACTTGATAAACATTCGAGCATACAACTGACAAGTTCTGACAGATGTGGCTTAAGTGCAGGGCCAGCCCCCTATGAACATCGGTCAGTCAGTTTGTGTAATTTAATTCATGATAGAAGCATACATATGTGTAAATGACAAGCTAGTTATAGGCCACGCATAGTCAAAGTAGAAATTTTCACTTCAACTTTTGTGGCAATAACTCCCCATTGACATTTATGCTCAATCGGATAATCCCACCTTGTAACACTTAGGACAAAAGGGTTTACACACTAATGTGCATTACAGCACTTCCCAAGCCATTGGTAAATACTTCAACAGTTGCAAAAATAAAAAGTTTCACTGGAGCAAAAATATATGAAGTTGGTTTTATTAACAATAAGAAGTTGCTCCTTGACACCGCAGGAAGAAACTGAACATTTTAATTAGAACATGAATACAGCTGAACTGCCATAATCTTGTGTAATTTAGTATGAAAAAAAAAGAGCTATCCAAAAAAATCTAAAAAGCTGCCACTAAAATGGTATACATGCAGAATGCAGATAAACTTTTTTGAATTCGATTATAATATACCTTAGCAAGCTTCATAACCAAACTTATGGATGCCTTTTGAACACTTGAAACTTTACTGAGTACGCCTTCAGAAAGCAAGTACGGCAGTACAATGTTCATTGTTTCTTTTGCATCAGACGGACTAGTAAGCGACACATCACAGAGCCTAACTGTCAACGAGCTTACAGCTCGGCACAAAGTATCACCAGCATTTCGCACAGTTTCCTTAATATCATCCATTGCTCGGAAGGTGGTAATCCATATTTTTCTCAAGTGCTTATAAACCTTAACAAAGGGAAAGATAATCACTTTTTATTCTCAAAATAAATCAAAAACCAGTTATGCAAAACAAAATACTTACAAAATAAAATCAAAATCAATAAAGCTAATTATCTACCTGACTATATCTTCGACATTGGATAATATCTGCAAGTGCAAGACATGAAGCTTCCCGTGAGCGCCAAAGCCTTGATCCAGATTGAACCAATAAATCTTCTACTATTATATCGTAATGTTCATCTATTGTTTTTTTGGGATCTGTGACAATTAATTTCCATATGTGCCCCATTGAATCCTAGAATGAAATAAGAAAGTGCCAGTGTTAGCTAGAAAGAAATATTTTTGAAATAGTTAAGTGATCAAAATCAGATAATATGTATTGCAACTTGCATGCCACCTAGAAGGTCAACAGATAGGGCAGTAAAATTAAATACTTGAGCTGTCTGATGCATAGTACTTCCCAACTGTCCTTTTCAATCCAACATAATAAATCAGAAAATATGACATGGCATATGTGGTAATGGTAATGTACAGTTCAATACCTGAATGTTCTTATCAGGATCATATTGGTAACGGACAAGCCTGGGAATTAAGGTATGCAGATGGGGCTGAAGTGCCTCACCAGCTTGCTTTGCTATCTTGGAAAATCCAAAAGCAGCACCCCTCTTGGAATTGATAGCAGCCTGATAGTTAGCTAGATCCATGAACTTGTATATTAAGTCAGGTTGGCCCATCTCGTTGGCAAGGCTACAAAGCTCCTTGTACGTGCTAAGCTTGCCGCCAGTAGGATTTTTTCCAATAGTCCCTTCTTGAAAAACTTCAGAATCCTCCATCAGCTAAAGCAGACACAGAAAAACATTAATAGTATCATTTTTGGGGTGGCGGGTGGGTGGGGTATCTACAATTATCTTAAAATAGAAAACTGGAAACATAATATGTACCTTGACGGCCCTTTTCTTTGTTGCTGCACCAGACAGTGTATTCACAAGAGCATGAACCAGCTGCTCCTTCATAGATGCATCACCAAGCTCATATACAATACTCATGCCTTGGGATGCCAGATCTTGTGTAAGATCATTCTGATCACCAAGAAGGTGGGTAAGGGCTTCCTGTAAAGAAATGAAACCTCAAAAAGTAAGTGGGTGCCTAGAGAAAACTGATATGCTGGAATGAAGATAGAAGACATTTGGAAGGGGAACATTAGTTGATAGCAAAAAAGAAAGTTTTAAATATGACAGTGGCTCAACATTAAAGGCCACTCCTTGAGCCCAAGAGAGGGACTCCACACCACTAACCGAAAACACTACACTGTATATGCACGCACAATTTATAGAATCAGATACTAAGTTTATGGTTTTCTTCAAATGAAATGTGTAAGCACCATAAAAGATAAAGCTAAACAAAGTTTTTTATTTTTTTGGCATGGATCAAGTCTTAAAATAGGTGATTGTAACAATAGTGAAATAGGTGAAACCTCTGAGTGACTCTGAATTATANGAGTGATGAATATATGTTATGGGTTGCACCATTGAGTTGGGGATAAGTATTATTAGTTTCTATATTAGATATTTATTGAAGTTGATTGCCAGTTTGCCATAATCGTCAAGATTTGCTTTTGATTGGTTTGTATCCTATGGGATCTAGCACCTCTATATAAAGAGGCTCAATGTTATCAGTGTCATCAAGCAAGAAAAAATATCAATCCAGTTATTTAATGTTCTCCATCGCGGTCTATGTCTACCTCTCATCCCTGGGAGCCGCTACCAGCTTGCTATCTTCCTGATGGTGTTTGTCTTCCATGACCCCTAGACCGTATCTTTTGACTCTTGCGCCAAACATGAATTTCTGAGCCCATGCTTGATCTTTTCTCATTTTATAGTAATGCAGGTATACCTTATTGTTAACCTGATATTAATTAATTAACGGAAGGCTGTCCTCTACTATTCCTAGCTTTCCATAAAACTATGAAAGATGCTTAAAATAAAAATATTATACACCATGACAAACATAATAAATACCCCGCAAAAAAAAACAATCTATATCTATGTCCTACTTAAAGATGCGGTTCAGTCATGATATAATAACCAAAACTAGGAAAATAATACATTTGTTAATAACACAGGCATATCTTATTAAAATTTCATTTAATTGGTCATGACAAACAATAAGAAAAATAAAATAAATATGCATAAAGTAAAAAAATATATAAGAAAAAGTACCATAGATGCAGCCAAAGATGCACTGAAGTGTGTACGGGAATGCATTTGCTGCAGCAATCGATCGACAGAAAACACCCATAAGGCGAACTCGCAGTGAACTATGTGCTGGGGTGACCTTCTGCTCTGCAGGTATATTTTCTGCACTTGCAGTACCTGTGGCAACAGAGAACAATCAAGAGATTTTACTTTAGATTTATACTGACAAAAACAATCAAGAGATTTTATGAAACAAGTACCGGCATTTGAAAAGCAAAAAATAGAAGAGAAGCATGTGCAAACATCAGTATAGGATAGTGCAATGTGAAAATGCTGGGCCTGCTAACTTACAAACTCCTTTACAAAATGTAGGCATGAAAACAAGAGAAGAAGAGGACATGACCTTGTTATCCACACTTACTTAAAAATATGGGAGAAAATAGTTGGTGACAGTAAAGTATAATGTTGAAATAAAAAATTCTTGATTTAGCATGCACAAAATCCTTTAATGCATACCATTGAATAATGTGAACAATCTCTTGACAAGGTTGGAATCTTCTAGGTTCACAGCTGAAGCTTTGCGCTTTAATAACTCTTCTCCTCTCTTAGTAACTGACTCTTGACTTCAGTGAAACAGTGATCCGCATGATTAATAACACATACAAATATTTCAGCAGATTGTAAAAAATATCCAAAGAAGTACCTATCTGAAGCAGCAGCTAAATAAAGAGGGTAGACGATCTCTGGTGCCAATTGCATAGCTTCAATGACATTCAAGATTCCCAGCTGAGGATTTTGCAAGTGAAGTTCAATTGTAAGAAGTGTAGGTACTACACTCAAGGACTTAAAATGTGCAAATAAATATGCTGACATGATTGGACACAAGCATAACATGAATAAATAATACCTAATGTGAAATACATGCATTTCTGTATTACCTTTCTTGATACAAGTGTGTCACCTTTCAGTGGCAGCTTTCCAGTAACACGCTCTGATTGAACAACTGAAAGTCCTGCCGGGCATCCGATACTGAAGATTGATAGCAGTCATCTCTCCATAAGTACAAAAAAGTTTCATGCTTGTACCTAATTTAGCAAGGAGCCCTACCCTTGAGGTGGTGTTTGATACAGTATTGTCTGAAAACAGAAGTCAGAGAAGACTAGGCCATCATTAGAACCACTTATGGATTGATACTTTGAAGCAGTAGCATCATCCACCTTATGCGCGTTACATTCACCGATAGCCTGATAGCAAAATAAAAGAACAGAGGTTTTTTACGACAAATATACACCAAAGTAAGAAAAGGAAACCATGAACATCGAAAATAATTATAGACTTGAAAAAAAGTGCAGTAAAGATAGAAAAACGTGACAATGATTCAGATCCTAGAGGAAAGTAATATTCTGTTGAGATAAGGTAAATCAAACAATATTTGCATGTACAATTTAGTCTACACATGAACTTTATGGATTTCGACTGAAAGGGTGAGATTTGCCTGTTGCCAGTCCATGCGTAACCTAGTGAGTAGTGACCTACATAATTTTGTTGGACCCTTTCCCTGAATTCTTCAGTGGAAACTATATAAACCATTGCACATATTTTGCTAATCATGTGTGATTGTGTAGACTCTGTGGTGGACATCAGCCATAGTTAGATTCATATAGCGACAAAAAAGTGACTAACCTTCACTACGAGTCTCAAGATAATTCCCTGATGCTGCTCTGGAACATTTGATATGTTGATTAAAAGATCAGGTGCTATGCTTCCCTTCTCCTGTTGCAGAATGTTGGATTCATTTTGTTGGCTTTGCAGAACAGGTGAAAGAGCCTAGAGAAAATGAGAAACAGAATAAACAGAATAGGATACCTCTCTTAGTAGACGCTCGAATGCCATTTCAATATAAACAATGCAAAAGTTCCGAACAATTGTTGAGGAAGTGGATTCAGTATAGATCCTCCATAAATCCAGCATGGGCAGTGAAATCTCAGGCCTGTGCTTCACCCGTTTGTTAATGTGGCTGAGAATTTCCATAACCTAATGGAATCCAAAAACAACATCCGTTCCATTACATGCCATTGTCTAATTGACATGGAAATTATGTCATACGGAGTATTAGCAAGCAGAGAGCAGAAGTAAAATAGGACAGCACTCTGCTATCACCGAACAGGTTCAGGTTATAGTAACGAATGCAAGTGATTTTTGCAACCTAAATCTGCAAATCGCTAAAGTATCTAACATACACTGTTGCTCCAAGCCTCGAATTTCATTCGCCATGCGGGCAAATTGAAGCAGGAACATGTAACAATAATATCACCAACCAAGCGACCAACTAAACCAACATAAGCGGTGACCTGACACCTATACATATCCCCTCATATACAAATTCGAGTCTACACAAGACTTGAGGAGTGGAATACTCACGAGCTTGCGGACGGATGCGGCGGGGGAGGCGAGCGAGGTGATGGCGTAGGGGAGGACGCGGGTGAGCACCGGCGCGAGGCGGGAGTCCTCGGCGAGGGCTAACCGCGTCAGCATCCGGTCCAGCGCCTCCTCCCTCTCCGCGTCGCTCTGCCCCGCCGCCGCCGCCACCGCCGCGGCCGGCGACGATGCCTCCGCCGCCATTTGTGCCGGCGATGTTGGACTCGCTGCTCAGTCGCCTCGCCTGTGTTTGTTTCCTTCCTGCCCAAGAAGGTGAAGGGAAAAAAAGATGGTCGAGTCGGGCTCGGGCCCGAGTCCGACCGCTTAAACATAGGGGAGTCGTGTCGGGTCCGACCGAGTCACACGACACGAGTATGAAACTAATAAAACCCGCGCGGCCGTTCCAACCCAACCAGCTCGACGAGGCCACCGCTTTCTTCTTCGCCCGCAAGCCTGCGCCTGCACGGCGAAAGTAAAAAACCCCAACCGTCGCTCGCCGTCGTCGCCGCCGCCATGGCCAGCATGGAGCCCCTGAACCGGTACGGATCCTCCCCCATTGCTCGCCTCCATGTAGCCCTGCTGCATTGGATGATACTTGTTGGCATCTGTGGGAGTTGAATTAATTTTAGTGGTTTTGATTTGGGGGTTTTGGTTGGCAGGATGGTGAGGATGGTGGGGCGCGCATTCTATGACGATATCTCGATGGACGGAGAACACCAGCCCAAATCCGCTCGTTGTGATTACCGTGGGATTGGCGTCGTCGTCCTCGACGCACTCACTAGGTGAGACTGCCCTAAGTTTCTTTTTTTTAGAATTATGTTCTGTTGGTTTCAGTCATCTGATTAGATGATGCTAACTGCTAGGACAAATGGGGAAACTCCATGTTGAATACTAACTACTCTTGCGATTTTAGGCAAGGAGAATTTACAATATGACAGATAATTAATGCAAACTTTTATGCATGTGCGTCGACAAATTCATGTGATGGTTGGTCCAAGATTTATTTTTCAAGGTCAAATTGATTGTTGCATTTTTTCTATAGGCAGGTTGGCCACAACCTCCTGTTAAATTCTCAAACAAGCATTAGTGATTAATATAGATCTAGTTTATGAGAAACACTTTTTTCTTTCCAAAGCTGAACGGTGTTTTCGTGTCGCTGTTGTTCATTGCTTTGTCGGTAATCAGGATTATGGCAGCTAGAATTGATAGCTTTATTCTGAAAAATGGAACATGAAGAAATAAACAATCACTACTGTCACCAATTGAATCGAGTTTGTACATGACATCATGAAAGAAATGTACTTATGAATAGTACTTTTATGATTTCTTATGACTCGCTAACCATGTGGAGCCAAGAAAATACTGTAGTACTGTAATGTTGTTTGGCACTCTTTGGTGGTGTCCCACATTTTTTTTCATAATGCTGTGTGTCTTAGTATTGAATGCTACTATGTAACTTGCCGTTTAACAACTGCCCTTTTTTCTATTTTCCTTTTTATTTCTCTCCTCTTGACCCTGTTTTTTGTAATTTAACCTCAAAGTGATTTTTCTTTTATTAGTATAATCCTTGCTTCTTCTAGTGTACTTAGTTAGCAAGGTATACAACTGCTTAATAGTTGGTAAGAGTAGTGAATTTGGATTTTTATTTAGCTGTAAACAGCAGGCTAAACAGTATGTCGGCTATTGTAGCACCGACTTAAAACATTGTATAAGAAGATGTAACCCTGTATGTAAGCTAAGCTTTTCTTTTGAGAGAGAGGCTGCGTTCATTTGTGGGGTTTGGAAATAGTGGAAAAAAAGAATAGTGTTACACGTAAAACGAGAAATGTCATTTTTATATGATTAATTAAGTATTAGTTATTTTAAACTTGACAAATGGATTAGTTTGATTATTTTAAACAACTTTCGTGTAGAAAATTTTTCCAAAAAACATACCGTTTAGTAGTTTGGGAAGCGTGTCGAGAGGAAAAAGCACTGTAGCCAGTGGACAATTTGCCTTTTTGCCACAAATGAGCGCAGCCAGAGTAAGCTAAGCTTTTCAACATTACCACAATACATATGTTTTAGCTTGATCTAGTGTAGTTCAGCGATCCTACCACAGACATTTTTATATGGTCTAGTAAGTTTTTCCTAGTGCGTATGTCTTGATGCCTGTGTTAGGAGATGGCTTGGATTCCTCACTCTCTCTTTGACATGGCTCTTTTTTCTCTCTTTTAACGCATGAGACAAAGGTAATGCGCTTTTGCTATTAAGGAATTTTTTTACTAGTAGAGAGGGAAATCAGGAATTGGAGAAGCTTATCCAACTATGATGATTAAGTCTTTTGATTAATTCATTATGTTGCTTTTTTGTCTCAACTATTTGAGATGATTTTTCTTTTTATTTCAGATTTTTATATTCATATCTTTGGTGTTAACCTGCTTAGTATATATGCTGACCAATGTGCAAATTGGGATACCTTTTTTACATAGGCGCCAGTGGGTCCGAGAGGAATATTTGGCTAAAGCTCTAAAGATCCATAGTAGGCAACTACGCCGCATTCTCAAGTTTTTTGAAGAAGAGAAGTTAGTAAGAAGATGCCATCGAAAGGAGGTTGGTATTATATTAGAGAATTGATATTGTTTTTCATATCCTTTCTTTCTATATAGATATATAACACACTTAGGGCATGTTTCTTTCAACTTGGGATTATTATAATCTAGATTATTGGGAGTAATTTGAAAGAAACACACATTATTGGAGTAGATTATTATAATCTGGAGCCCATATTATTATAATTTGATAAGCTCATTTAGGTGAACTTTTCCAGCTAATTGGGTGGAAAATTACCCACCATGCCACCCCAATCCCTTTTGCACTTACAAACCCAATAATCCAACCTATAATATTTTATGAAAGAAATAACTCACAACTTATTTTACTACAGCTTGTAACAATCCATCTTATAGTAATCTTGCTCAGCAATCTAGATTACCATAATCTCAAGTTGAAAGAAACATGGCCTTAGTCTACAAAGAAGCTGCATTAACACTCATCTTTGAGATCCTTAGATGGATCTTAACGGTTCAAATTAACCCTAGATTGCATGACTCCTTTTTTAGCTATTGTATTAATCAATTCCACATATTGCAATTTTCAAGTGCACTATACACACCAATATTTCACAACAATGACAAGTCGGTAACCACCACATGTTTTGATGACGCTCATTTGTATGTATTCCAATATACCAATTAAACATGTTCTTGGAATATGCATCTCTCCTTAAACATCTTCTATCTATGTGTGAGTGGGATTTGTCTTATTATTTGTGATGGATGTTTTATAGGGCTCTATAGATCATTTGTGTCATATACTCTTGTATAAAAAAATTTCTTACATATATGAAGGTGTGCTCTATTTTAATATCGGAAACGCTTGTGTCCGGGTGTCTGATGGGAAGCAAATCATCGGACACCAGCGATTGTGTTTCAATGCGTACAGAAAAGATGTTTCACCGTTCAATGAAAAATGTTTCAGCAAAAATGTTTCAATCGTATCCCAACTGAAACATTTTTATTGAAACATTTTTTCCTGAATGATGAAACATTTTCCTATACGCATTGAAACACAATCGCGGACGTCTAATGTTTTGCTTTCCATCAAACGTCCGATGCCTAGTTCTTTTACTATTACTTAAAAAATAGTTTACACTGCTTTGCTCGGTACCCTAGACCATCATCTAATGTCACATTGTGTGTGTTTTATAGTACTAAATAAGTACTCCCTCTGTCCCAAAATATAGCGACCTAGGAGGGGATGTGACCCCTCATAGGACAATGTATGAGGGGTCAAATCCCCTCCTAGGTTGTTATATTATGGGACAGAGTTAGTAGGATTAGTTTTAGGTTAACTTTTATCCAAAGGGCTTTAGACAATCATCATTCATATGATCATTAATGTCAATGACCAGAAAATTGTTAGATTTTTTCTGTTTTCTAGGGTTGGTGTGATTGGATGTGCAATCAATATGCACGTCCAAACATCTTTATTTGTTAGACTGATTCTCAAATTTATCTTTTTTTTTCTCTCATTTCTAACCTTGTGTTGTGTTATGTCGTTGCAGTCACCAAAAGTAGTAAATATGTATAGTGGTGCCCCTGTCACTGTTGGTGATGTGCAACCTTTTCCTAAGGGAGGAGAGAAAGAAAAGATGTTACATTCATATTGTTGTTTGGACTATATGCACAGGTTATTCATCGATTAACCATGCACTTTTCCATGAAATTGCTTCTCTAATGAAAGACAAACTTGTCTATGGGATTTTTTTGCATACATAAGATGTTGGGTTACTTAAAGAGACATGTAGCACTATATCTATTTCTTATGCCTTTACATATGGTAGAGCTCAATGAAATTATGATATACTCCATTCGTTTCATAATGTAAGGGTTTTGACTTTTTTATTTGTAACATTTGACCATTTGTCTTGTTCAAAAAAATTAGTGCAAAATTTAAAAAGTATTAGTCATGCTTAAAGTACTTTTGATAATAAAATAAGTCATAAACAAACTAATTAATATTAGCACAATTTTTTAAATAAGACGAATGATCAAACGTTGCAAGCAAAAAATTTAAAACCCTTACATTATGAAACAGGGGTAATAGTTTGTATGTGGAAACTTGTTTAGCCTTGTAAGATGTAATGTAAGCGCGTAATCACATCTTAGGGGTATAACTGAACTAATTAGATAATTGTCATGAGCAAAAAAAACCACTCAAGCAAAGCTTCTCATATAAATTGCTTCAATTGGGTATTGCAGTTTTTCACTTTGAATTGGTGGAAAAATGTTTGGATTACATTGGTTTCTCTTTTATAGGTTGGAAATCTAAATAACTTGATTCTTTACTATGGAATTATTAGAGATATCATGAATTTATTATAACGGAATTTACCTAAAAGTTTGCTGAAAAGAAAGTGTGATAAATTTGTCTGACAGGTGTAGATTAAATTACCCACCAGTAAAATTGAATCTTCTTGTACCTTGCCCATACAATAATCCAAAAAAACCTTTTGATACGGTGTTTTTATCATCTAAGATAGAATGTTTGTAATATATTAATTTTTGAAATACAGGTATATGATGTTGTAAGATATCGGATAAACCGCATGAGGAAAAAATTGAAGGATGAGTTAGATGACAGAGATACAATTCAACATTATATATGTCCAAACTGTAAAAGAAGGTATTAAGTATACTTTTGTTTATTATGGAGCTATATTACCAAAAAAAAGATGAAGCTTACATTATTCTTACTTTGTCAAACTGCAGGTATTCAGCATTTGATGCACTGCAACTTCTAAGCTATAGGGATAATTGTTTTCATTGCGAGAACTTCTAGAAAGTGAAGAGTTTGCTCCAGACAATGCAAAAAAGCATAGCCATGATAAATTGAAGGATATGCAAAAAAGAATGGAGGTGCTTTTAGTACAGCTTACTATTATAATATCATACATCAAATAAATATATTGTTTTGCCTAGGTTCCTCATAACAAATCACCTTGCGTTTTTAAGAAGTCTAAATTAGTTTATCTTCATTTGGACTAGCCAGTATGTCACCTAGTAAATTATTCATGAACTCTATGAATCTTATATTCCACACAAAGACAATACTAACGCTTGGTAGCTCTCTACCCATTGACGCATTTGTGATAGTAGCACGATGATAATATGTTGTTTCATTGTCGTGAGAGTGTCTTTTTTTTTTAACATGAATCGCATATTTTTGTATCGATAGCAAAGAAATTGTTTCTATGTATTGATCATGTCATCTATGAAGCATCACTTCGTTGATCACTTGTATATGCTTATGAAGTTACTGCATTTATCTCATATATAAAAGAAATGTAATGGTCTGTTTCCTCTGATATTGGCTAAGAATATATGTTTCCCTGAACGCCAAATTTATGCATATTCTATAATCTTCTTGATATTGTGGATTGTGATGTTTTCCTTTTATAGATTTCTACATTAACATTTGAACATATATGAATGCAGGAGCAATTGAAAACATTGATAGAACTGCTTGACAGGATAAAGGATATTTCTTTTCCAAATTTTGGGAGTTTGCAACATTGGGAAAGAGCAACTATAAAGACATCCACAAATGATGCATTTGGTTCATCTCTTAATAGCGGTACACCAATGCCCTTTCTTGGAGGGTTAGAGGTAAGGTTGGTATATGAGTTAAGGTGCAAATGTAGATAAATATGAAGCCAATAAAGACAATATTGAGGCATATACCATGATCATGGTGTTATGCTGACAATACCGTTAGAACTTCTATGCTTTTTTAAATATCTCCTAGCTTTATCGATGGAAATGAAATGATTGTTTATGAGGATTTAGACCCCGTGACTACTAATTTTTCAAATTTACTTTATCTAAACTAGATATTACACTACCTGATTAGCCCATTTCTCCTTTTACTAGATTGAAGTAAAAAATTTAGGAAGCGCTAGTGCACAAGAAGGTGTTGAATCTGGTATGCAAAGCATAAAGCCATTGCCCTTGTGGATGAATTGCACGGGTACATACCTCATGAAGGAGCAAAAAGAAGAAAACAACCACACTGCAAATCTAGACCAAAGCTCAGAAGCCAAAAGTGACCAAAAACAGCTATTAATTGGAGATGAGAAGAATGGCATACAAGTAAGCTAATAAAATTTTCATCCCATCATCAATGGTATTTTCCACAATCAAGCACAATAAATGTTAAATATTAATCCTCATTTTATTTAATGGTGTAGGAGGCATATGCAAAAGCTTACTATGAGGCTATACAAAGAAGGCAGGAAGAAAGAAGAATACAAGAAGAAAACATGTCATGTATATCTAATCATCCATTTATTTCTGATGTATAGTTAGAGAGGCAATTAGGTGCCAAGTCAAAACGTGATGATAGTGTTGAATCTGATGATGATAGAATTGAATTGGAAGTGAAGCAACCAACAGGTACTTCTTGAGCAAAGCTTGTGTTCCTATTACAAGCCTTTTTTTAAAAAAATATTAATCATGCTTTTGCTTTAATTGTTCTAGATGTAGTCTATCATTTTCATGATCTTTCTAGTAATCTAGTTATATACTTTTTGTCCTCATATAATAAAAAGATAATTATTTGTTAACATTATTTCAAATGTGTACGATATTGCCACCACTTTTTAGCGAGGTAGCTTATGACATGGCATGTTTGTGAGATTCTCATGTTAGTTCTCAAAAAAGTTATTTGAGTCATGAAATGTTTTATATTGAATGATCATTGGTGTGATGATATTTAGCTTGTTGAGCTTCACCTTATCTTTTAATGTGATGGCTTTAGATCTAATGTGTTTAAACTAATGCAGGGAATATAGGAGGTATATAAGTTGGATGATCTGAATATGGAGACCCAACAATCGAGTGATGATAATGATGGCATTGAATGGCAAGAGGGCTAAAGACCTGTTTTTCTCAATATCAGAATACATTGATTGGTCCAAGTTTGAAATACAAGGATCCTAGGACTAATGGCTCAACTTATCAACATTACCAATAGGGTGGGCAGTGATAAAATATGTATGCCATTTTTCCCATCTCCCATTAATAGTTGTTTTCCATTTCTATATTTTCCATTTCAAGGTTTAGCATAGTAATGCTACGACGAATATGAAAGTAGTTTGACTTAAATCAAGCGAAGATTAACTTTAACTTTCTATATTTTCGATTTCAAGGTTTTGGAGGATTTTTGGAACAAAAGCTTTTGGAGATGTATCTCCTGCTAAGGTAGTCCAATACTACAATTATTGAGAATCAATAGTGAATGATAGATTGTAGTGATGATGTGGTATTTATATGCCGAGACTATGGCTGAGGCACTCGATATTTGGCAATGGAGACCCGTTCTCTGATTCTTCGTTGGGATTCTCCTATTAGGTGATAACGATAGTTGCAATTTATAATCCATGGGTATTGGCATGGGAGAAAACCCATCACCATCGGGTTTGACGGAGGCAGGGATGACCCTACACCCTCCATACTCGCCCCCCACGGAGACCCGCATATAAACAGGCTGTCAGCAAGCCCAGTGCAAATAAGTGCATTTTAGCCCATGAAATAAAGGCCCAATAGTTTGAGTATATAAGTAAACTCCTAACCCTAACCATCCCGGTCCACTCAATCCCTCACTCCACTTCCCCAACCGCTGGACCCAAATCTCGTCATCCTGAGTGTAACCACTTCGTCTCATGTCGTCTAGTGCACAATCGCTCAAATTCCTACGTGCCATCGCCCGGTGTTCGGCACATCACTGCCACATCATTCGATGTGTCGCTGCCTGGCGTTCTTTGCGCTGCTGCCATGTCGTCCGTTGTGCTGCCACCTACGTGCCCTCGTCTTCCCTCTCCCTTGAACTCCCGCCGGAGCTGTAGATCGAGATCGAGGAGAAGAGTTGTTGCTACTAGCCTGCCAGGGGATGGGGATGGAGGCTCCATGCTTTTTTTACCCGCATGGAGACGGTGATGGGGAAAATTGATCCCACGTCATGTTTTATAGGGCTGGTATTGGACTCGCTACGTAGTTGCCTCGCCTGTGTATCCTTTTGGCCCAAGAAGGTGAGGAGAAACAAAGATGGCCAAGTCACGCTCGGGCCCAAGTCCGATCAATTAAACAAGGAGTCGTGTTGGGTCCGATCGAGTCACACTTGTCATTAATTTTTGTCTATACGTATTATAAAAATTAAAGATGTTTTTTTACTCACCCTCCTTAGTACATCGTGTTGAGTCTGATTCCACCCGTGCATTAGATTGCGTTGTCCGTCTGATCGCTTGTTTTTCATACGTCGCACTACGTTTTCGTATGCCTTGACGAGCGATGGGCCTTCCCAACTCACGTGGGCATGGGTCCGCCCATGTACGCATGGACTTGAACTGAGCCGTACTCTCCTTCCGTTCCATCTTCTTGATTTTTCTTGCCAGCCGCATCCACCACAATCAATACAAAGTCCGTACATCAAGATCACTCACGTACGCCGACATATGTGTCTCCTGCTGGTCCACCATTGCTCATCTCCGCTCCTAGATTCCTCATTATTGAGACTTGAACTCGGCCGGCGGCAGCTACAGTGAGGGGAGCTAGGTTGAAGTGTAAGTGGCACGAAGGCAAGCAGAGATGTTGTCTCCCTAGAGGATGCGACGTGCTTTCTTCCCTTGTTGCCTCTCCGGAGTCATGCCAACCCCATCGATTGATCTTTCGACAAAGTGTTACCGGTTCTTTTGTGGAGGGAGACGACAGGTGGGTGGTGTGTAATGTTTCCAAAAAAAAGTTTGAACTTTTACTCAATGCGCTCGGCCAAGTAGTGTTTTATCATGCTCTCCTTCCCAATTGCACGAACACGATCTTCTCCTCTGTCTCACCGCACTTTTCCTCCCCATTTGTAGATAGAAACAGAGATTGAGAAGTCTCGGCATCTCAATCCATGGCTTAAACACCAACATCAACATCATTCCTTTTTCAGAACTGTCCGAAGGGCCAACGACATAACTATGCATCCATTGATCTCAACCTGACATTCAATTTCTTCTACACTGTCTCTCAAGATCATGCCATCAATTTGTTTTCACTTTTTTCCAATCACAAGTACAAATACACATGGACTACATGTTGATTTTTTGAGATGGCGAGTTTCTGACGACCACAACACGATTTCAGGTGGTTGTTGCTCCTACCTAATTCTTTACGGCTCTTCAAGTACTCTGATATGTGACCATTGCTCGCTTGTGTGGGAGTCAGGAGGCAGCAAAGATTATTTTGGATTTTTGCTTATGTTTATTGTTTAATTTTGGGAGCAAGAAGCAAATGCAAATGTTAATAAGTTTCTCCACGGTTTTTTATTGTACCAAAACTAAAAGCTATGTATGCGGGCGGTGGGGTGGGGGCGAGATTAGAGATCTAACATTTTATAAACGTCATTTACTGATATTTTATTTTACATATATTAGCTTCCCAATGTCATTAAGAAATAGTATCATCTGTAAGTTTTATTTACAGATATTTCATCTTCAAATTTTATTTACTTATACATCACACTCTGAATGCCATTAAGGAAATATCATTCACAATTTTTAATGTAGGCCATGTTTCTTTCAGTTTCAAAATATTGTAATCCACATTATTATGAGTAATCTAAAAGAAATAAACAAATTGTTGGAACAACTTTATCTGGGGTCCATATTACCTTGCCATCCCACACACCCTTTAGACTCACAAATAAAATAATTCACCCTGCAATAATTTAGGGAAACAAACTGGTCACAGTTTATTCTCCTTATAAGAATTCAGCTTACATAGCAACATACCTCAATAATATAGATTACAATAATCTTGAGTGAAAAGAAACACTGCCTTAGTTTTGAGATATATTGTTTTGAAGTGTCATTTTTAATATAAATGATAAAGAAATATAGTGTCTCACCTTCATCTACGTAGATGACTTTAGGTATCCCATTGCAACCACGTACAACTTGCTAGTTAAACATATACTTTGAGTAAATTGTATTTTGCATTGGTAAAGCATATCTTGTTTCACTTTGCACCGGATTTAGCGGATAATTTCATTTTGCACTAGGGTGTATCAAAATAAGCTTCACTTTGCATCAGGTTAACATAAGATAAGTCACTAAAATTATAACATTTATACTTAATTTTAAAACTATGAAACCAACTTCATAAAACATAGCTTAAACTCAATTTTTTATGCACCACTCATATATTTGAAAAGAAAAATCAATGATATGATAGAACCCGATGTAAAGTGAAATTTATTTTGACGAACCCCGGTATAAAGTGAAAGTATGCACTAAACCTAGTGCAAGGCGAAATAAGTCAACTTTATCTGGTTCAAAGTATAATTTACTCTATATGTTTTAATTCAATTTCTTCTCTAATGAAGGAGAAACTTGTGTGCTGAAATTTTTTGCATACACAAGATGTTTTGCACACTAATATTTAATTATTAATAGATACATGTAGCAATGTAACTTTTTCTAAAAAAATAAAAGAATCTGGGTTCAGATGTGACACATCCTAATAGAATGAATATGGACAAACAAATATAGACAGACCACTGTCCAGATTTTTTGTTCTGAATATATCACATCTCACCCGAAATGCTTATATGTATGGACGGAGGGAGTAATCTTTATAGAGAAAGTGGAAACTTGTTTCTATATAAACACTTAGGGGTTATGTGATGTTGTGTACTGAGCACACAAGAAATCAGAAATCACATCTTAGGGTATAAATGAACTATAATTAGATAACTGTCATGGGACAAAAATCACACAGAGTGAACTTTTTCTTATATAAATTATTTCAATTGGATATTGTATTTTTTTAGCATGTATTGGTGTGAAAATTGTTTCGATTACATTTGTTTCTTTTGTATAGGTTAGAAATATAAGTCACTTGATTTTTTATTATAAAAATATTAGATATTATGTTCCATTAAAATAGAACAAAGTAAGATAAATCTGTTTGTCACCAATGCTAGAAATACAATTATTCAATTCCAGAGTTAAATAAAATTTACTTTTACCCTTCCCATAGAATGATCCAAAAACCCTTTTAACCTGATAATTTTATCATATGATATAAAATGTTCTTAATATGAATTTGTTTTCTAAAATATATGTATATGATATTGTAAGATATCACCATATAAGTAGAGAAAAATGAAAAATTACTACTATAGAATGTGCTCCAAACCTTAAGTTATAGTAAAATGAGCTCCTTCTTTGCTAGATATCAATTGATTTATGCTGTCATACTATCAATTAAACCTAAATAACACAATAATAACTCAAATAATCATCTTGTTATAGTTTTTCAATTATTTTTAAAAATTTAATTATATATATAGTTGTGTTTGTTGTTAGAGGAGGTCCAAAACATATCATCGAATAGGCATAGAATTTGTATATCAAATTCAAAAAATTAGTCTTCGTAATCTTGAGTACTTTACAGAGTTACCAGAACTTGTTGTTTTGGTATGATTTAGTCTCGTGTAACATGTTTAATGCAACCTCAATCTATTTGTTCAATTGTAGTGGGCCACTGATTAGTTTTGTTATGTTTTTGTAGAGGATGGACAACAATGTCTATGATGAAGGATTTAACATATTTTTTCATGTCTCTTTTCTGAGTATTGATCGTGTTTCGTGTGTTAAAGGCATGGATGTAATATTTTGAGTTGAAGGAATTTTGTGGAGGACCAGCAGAAATGGACATTGTACGTGCTATCCTATAGTACCATATTCAGAAAATTTATAAACAACAATGCATGTGAAAAGGAAAGAGGTGGGCTATGATTCGCTATCAGATTCAAAAAATCCATCCAACGCCAAACTAGACAACGGGTTTTTAATGTCTTGATAAGGTTTCTTTCGTTCAATATGAGCTTAGTTGATGCCAAATTGCGAGTTAATGAGTAAAATGGATGGTATGTTGTACACAAACCAGGAAATTTTAACAAGAGCCCTGAAAGATACTCATAGACCTGTTTAAATATTTAACTAACCTTTTAAGAGTTTTTACTGCTAATCAAATGTTGTAAAGTCATTATTGATGAAGATACAAAATTCGAACATCTCTATAAAAAAAAAGACAATTGTTGAGAAAGAGTGCCCCTAGTTGATACTAGTGATACAACACCCAAAAAAGTTTTATCACGCTATTGCTCATGATGAACAAGAACACAAGATGCCCACGGATTTGACAGCAACTATGCACAAATAGTGTTTGTGTATTTTAATTCCATAAAATATTCTATACAATGTCGTTTATTCCACGCCTTAGTGGAGGATGTTGTTATCTGCAAAGAACTACATCATCTATAATGAATGTCGGCGATATGGGGTGGGGGACTCCCCCTACGCCCCTCTTCCGTCTTGGACAGGCCGGAGCCTCACTAAAATCTTCTTCTCCCACCTCTCATGCCTTCTTCACAAAGCATCCTGGCTTCAAAAGCTCTAAAGAAGGGGATGCTTTGAAGGTATTTCTCCCTGGGGCGGATTCTCTTCCTCTGATGTGTGACTCGCATTGTTTGGGCTCGATGGAGCTTAGGATGACTGGTTCACAAGCCCAAATGGCTATCCTTCATACCTCATGGACCCGCAAGGGAGTTCACCTCCCTCGAAGCCTGGAGTAGAAGGCCGCGAAGGGCCATGATACTCTTCATATGCGAGAGGATTGGAAGATGAGGCACAAGCAAGCCTCGGCTCCAAACTTCTCCCTTTCTTCGCCCTCTGGTGAAGAACCATGGGAGCAGAGCCTGTAATATCAGGGCATGCTTGACGTCTAAAGAGGGATTGAGTGCGAAGA
Source organism: Leersia perrieri (assembly GCA_000325765.3). Classification (NCBI taxonomy): domain Eukaryota; kingdom Viridiplantae; phylum Streptophyta; class Magnoliopsida; order Poales; family Poaceae; genus Leersia; species Leersia perrieri. The sequence continues at coordinate 1,314,930 of CM002478.1, forward strand.
ACAAACTCATCAAGCACCCTTTAAATATAGATGTTGGTACATCACAGCAGGCCACCGCTATTGGCCTAGATTTCTGCCTCAAGAACAGCGGTGGGCTTGGAGGGCTCGGGGCACCTTTTATTGCTTTTTAGTCCTTTTAGAAAACTTATTTCACAATTAGACCCCTCAAAAAACTGATTCCGGATATGGACCTTTTTACGGCGCCAACGACGTTGGCGCCATACTTGTGACACTGATCGCGAAAATTGGAAACATTAAGTACCACGGCGTAAAAAATATTTATGAACAGGTCCTTTAAGGGCCTATTCGTAAAAAAAGTATTTTTACAAATAGGTCCTCGGTGCGCCTATTTGTAAATATTTTTTTACGAATAGGTCCATGAAGGACCTATATGTAAATAAAATATTTACAAATAGGTCCTTGACACAAATGTCATGGGCACCGTGGTACTCAACGTTTCCGATTTTAGTGACCACGGTGTCATAGGTACCATGCCAACTTTATTGGCGCCGTGCCGTAGGACCACGGCGCCAATGTAGTTGGCCCCGTAAAAAGGTCCATATCCAGAATTAGTTTTTTTTTTTTGACAAGAAACAACAGGAGAGGCTCCTACTGCATATATATATATATGTATATATATATATATATTAANGACAAGAAACAACAGGAGAGGCTCCTACTGCATATATATATATATGTATATATATATATATATTAAATGGAATATTTATAGATGATGAGGTGAGAAACTAGAAGTTACAAGCTTTCAAGCCATGTTTTACAATTTAGAAGCAGGTCCCCCTTAACCCTATACAATAAAAGAGTAAAATCCTTCCTGAAGCGAAAAATCCAATGTTGAAAGCTCTGTCTGACATCTCTAAAAATGCGGAATTAGTTTTGTGAGGGGTCTAATTGTGAAATAAGTTTTCTAAAATACTAAAAATTAATAAAAGCTGGGGCTCGGGGGGCGACGCGTCTCCCTCCTCCTCATTCGGGGGCAGGAGCAGCTGTCCCCCCATTGCCAGCAAGGCCGGCGAGCTATCTTCACCCTCGCCAAGCGCCGCCACCTTGCCATGCAGAAAAGACCACAGGGGCGAGTCACCCCTAGGCAGATGGTGCAGCCCTCCCCTGGGCAAACCCTAGACACCATGTAGCGCTAGGGGGCTGCCATGTGGCGCCAGGAGGCTGTCGTGCTTGACAAGTGGCGACAGGGGGCTGCCCCTGGTGTCAAGTGTCACATACAAAGGATAGAAAGCTATTATGTACCCCTACGTAGCTAGGTTCGGTCCCCATACTATAAGAGGAGGACCTGACCCTAGCAAGAAAAATGTTGGGTTGTTGTTGTTATTGTTCTTGGCTGATTTCGAAATTAGGACAGAGACCCTAGGTCGGCTGTCACTTGTCCTAGTCAGCTTACATACGCACTTCTTGTAAACACCATCCTTGGTCCTCGGCCCCTCTGAATACCTCTTGGGGGGTGAGAGCTTGGGGTTTGTAGCCCTCCATGTTCCACCTTATATTACCATACAAATAGGAGTAGGGTATTACACCTCCCGGGTGGCCCAAACCTGTATAACCCTCTGTGTTATCTTCATTTGATTGGTTTTTGTGTACTTGATTATTCTTAATTGTTTCCATCCTTACGATCACGTCACGATCCATCGATAGCCCCCCCTCCCCCGCCCAAACCGAATCCCACGGGAGAAAGGCGACCCTACAGGACCCCCGCCGTTTGGGCTCACTCTTCAACAAAGAATAATACAAAAGCAGTACAATTTTCAATCACGTTCATCAGCATCCATCGCCGCTAGGGTCAACTCCTGGTGAATCCAGTTGGAACTGGTGTTGACGCCACTGCCAGATCCATCGAGCTACCGACTTAGGTTTTAGAATCACGGTTGACTCCTAATTCTTAGAGTAGGACTTCGAACCACATTGTTCCCCTTGGATTAGGAGGTGGTGCCGCCGCCGGTTCGCCACCGGCGAATCCATCAATCAACAACAACTTATTGTCAGAATTAGGGGAAATTTAGAGGAAGAGAAAAGTTCAGTTAAAATTTCAGCTTGTTCAGTTTAGTTCGATGCGGAGAAGAAGAAAATGGTTCAGGTGATGTTACAAAGATTGGACGGCCAAGTGCACTCCGTTTGAAGTTACCGCGTGATCCAACTGTCAAAGGCGTTGTCATTTTTTACTATTCCAGTCAAATGTTGCCGTTTTAACTGAAGTAAAACTTCAGACTCACTGAGCTGTTGCGGGTTTTGGGACTATAAGTAGCCCAACCCTGTTAATGAAAAAACATGATTGTTTGATCCTATCTCTTGTCCCTTAGTCCATGCTTAGTTAGAACCCTAGTTTCTCCCACATCGCGATCTGGAATAGGTCGATTTACCCTTCCAAGAGAGAGAGGTTTGAGAGTTCAGACTGAATTTTTCTTCAGTTCGGACACTTATCAACTTGGATGTGTGTGTGTGTGTTTGGGTGGGGGGTTGGAGGGAGGGAATATTTGTGAAGCAAACAAGGAGAGGATTAGAGGAGCGCGGATGCAATGCAACAAGTCTATCCTGCCGGATTTATAGTCGCTAGATGAGAGGCCTAGCACAACGGGATTAATTAGGACTCGGAATCCGACACTACATGCAGAAATATATGATGTTCTACATGCATTCCGCATTCGGTACAACAGCAGCAACAGTAGTAATTAACAAGGTTTTATTGCATGCTTAATTTACTAGACCATCTTGATTAGCATTTCATTAATCCATGGTGTAAGCAATGCTACTGAACTCCTTGGTGTGTTTCTCCCACAGCGCCACGAACACATCCACCCCTCCATCTTTCTTCATGCTTGGCATCACCACCATTGCTCCATCCTGCAGAATTTTCCCTGCAAAACCCCGGCAAGCCGCCCGCCACATCCCAAATCCAGCTTGTGCAACTCTAGCTAGATAGAGCCAGATATCCGAGTCAATGTTCGGTGACAACATGTCAAGCTCGTCGTACTCTGCGGCTGACAAACATTATTTCTTAAATGGAGATATACTAGATACGAAGGTGAAGGTGTGATTGTGCTACATATATGAAATCGTAAATCATTAAAAATAGATAAGATGGTTGTGATTTTTGCCATTGACTTTGAGAAGACACGTGATGAGATCAAGTGGCCGTTTGTTTGTAAAATGATGCATGCAAAGAGATTCCCTAACATACGGTGGGATTAGATAATGAAACATCAACCCAGAAAAAGACTATGTGGCTGTTTGGATGCTTGCTTAAACTTTCATAGCTAAGCTGTGGTAAATTATGGCTAAGAAATCCTTGGTTACAAATTAGACAAATTGTTGCAAAAATATATGTCTTTGACAAGTGGAGGCAAAAAACCAAAAAAATATGGCATGACAAACATGGGACAATAAAACAAACACTAGACTAAATTTGTTGAACCTTGTTGCCAAACTTGTGGCAAACTATGACCACCATCCAAGATGGAAGCTGATCCTCTACAGCAACTGTAGAGGGACTCTTCCAAATGCGGGAACCAGATCCCCTGACGTCGCTCGATCAACGTCGGGGAGACGTCGCGCCAGGCTACATCGTTCGATCCACATCGTAGGAACCTGGTTGCTTATCCGTTTCGTTATCATAGGAAACCAAGGGATCAAGACGGGCCCAACAGGCTCACGCTTAGCCAATGCCAACAAAATTAGCCCACAACAAGTCAATCACCTTGTGTTTGCTATGCATACCATACCGAGTTAAGCCGGAGAAAATATTTTGCATAGCATGACACTTGCCGCACGGCAACGACGAGATCTGGCAGAGGGATCGCTGCTGTCGTGGTCGAGGAGGAACAGGTCGCCGACAACGCACCGTCGCGGAGGATGTGCGGCAGCAGCGACCGCGAGGTTGACGTCGAGACCGACCAAGGTGCCGACGTGCCGTTGCAAACTTGCGTAGGGCAGGCCATGGCATCCACGGCAAAACTCCGACGGCGAGTGTTGCACACCACTAGTGGCATACGACGCGGAGGCGGATGGTAGCCACAGTGACGACCGGCAAGCGTTCATCACCATCTGGATGAAGTCACTAGTGTTCTATTGCAGCGCGGCTTCACCGTGTACGACTCTCGCGGTGGCGGCTGTATCGCTACAACTCCTGCCGTGCCACCGACGTCTGTCTCACCGGCAATGTCGTAGTCCAGATCATTTACACAGGGAAGCTAGCTTGGCCGCTCAGGTACTTGGTTGGCAGGCGGAGCGGTGTTTCACAAAAATTTTCTTTCAAGCCTCACGAGCGAGCTGTTCTGATTTTGTTCCATGGGCCAAAGTCCAGCCGCTGTCTTCATTCTTTCACTATGTAATTATACGTAAGCACCATGTAGTTGTCTCCATGTTTGCATAGTACAACTCTTACACTTTCGTCCTCGTTTTGTATAAAAGGGTTAACAAAGTTGTACTATGGTTGGAGCACGAAGGCTTATAAGCAGGCCCTCACCCACCTAAACTTTCAAGGTGATACTAAACCACCACTACTCACAACTTCCAGGCCACTTGGGCCAACACAACACCACACTATAAGACTTTATTGGGCTTGAGAGAACGTATGGCACAATGCGATGAATTGATTCATTCTATCTCAGGATTACAAATAAGCCTCTACCTTCCATAGCACACTCTACCAGTTTATGGAACAGCACCGGAAGGTTTTAGGAAGGGAGTCAATCACATGAGATATGCCAAATATTAGTCTGGAATGAGACTGGACCGAATGTCGTTTCAACGAACAATGAGACTGGACCGAAATTCGGTGAAGACCGGTGAAGGAAACCCCTTGGTGAAGATATCGGCATATTGGGACGCTGTCGGTACGTGGAGGACACGAACAGCCCCAACAACAACCTTCTCCCGCACAAAATGGAGATCAATCTCGACGTGCTTTGTGTGCTGGTGTTGCACCGGGTTGGAGGAGAGGTAGACAACACTGACGTTATCGCAGTAAACCAAGGTGGCCTGCGACGGTGGAGCATGAAGCTCGTGGAGGAGTTGGCGAAGCCAAGTCACTTCGGCGACGACATTGGCGACAACACGGTATTCGGCTTCAACACTGGAGCGGGAGACCGTGACCTGGTGCTTGGATGACCAAGACACAAGGTTGTTGCCGAAGAAAACCGCGTATCCGGAGGTGGAGCGCCGAGTGTCCGGACAGCCAGCCCAGTCGGCGTCGGAGTAGACGATGAGGTCGGTGCCAGTCGAGCGGCGAATATGTAGCCCCAAGTCCAATGTGCCGTGAACATAGTGGAGGATCCGCTTGAGTGCAGCAAGATGTGGCTCGTGAGGATCGTGCATGTGGAGGCAGACCTGCTGGACGGCATAGGCGATGTCGGGGCTGGTGAAGGTCAGGTACTGGAGAGCACCGGCGAGGCTTCGGTAGTCCGTTGGGTCAGACACGGGAGCACCATCAACCGCGGAGAGCTTGGTGCTGGTGTCGACGGGGGTGTTGCAGGGCTTGCAGTCGATAATTCCGGCGCAATCGAGGATGTCGAGGCAGTACTGCCGCTGGCTAAGAACGAGGCCAGAGGGCTGCCGAGTGACGCTGATGCCGAGGAAGTGGTGCAGAGGCCCGAGATCCTTCATGGAAAACTCGGCTTGAAAAGCGGAGATGGTCCATTGGAGGAGCTTGGGGGAGGACGCCGTCAGGACGATGTCATCGACGTAGAGTAGTAGGTAGACAGTGTCGGAGCCGCATCGAAGCATGAACAGCGAAGTGTCGGACTTGGCCTCAAGGAAGCCGATGGACTGCAAGAAGCTGGCGAACCGGCTGTACCATGCTCGCGGCGCCAGCTTGAGTCCATACAGGGACTTGTTGAGGAGGCACACCATGTCAGGTTTGGTGTTGTCGACGAAGCCCAATGGTTGAATGCAGTAGACGGTCTCCTGGAGGGTGTCGTGGAGGAAAGCATTCTTGACGTCGAGCTGGTGAACCGGCTAGTCGCGGTTGACAGCGAGGGTGAGGACGGTGCGAACGGTGGTAGGCTTGACGACAGGACTGAACGTCTCGTCAAAGTCGATGTCGGGGCATTGGGTGAAGCCGCGAAGGACCCAACGAGACTTGTACCGGTCGACGGAGTCGTCGGCGTGGAACTTGTGCTTGAAGATCCATTTCTGGTGACGACATTAGCACGAGCAGGACGAGGGATAAGGCCCCAGGTGCGGTTGGCGAGGAGGGCATTGTACTCGAATTCCATTGCGGCACGCCAGTGAGGGTCCGAGAGGGCAGCTCGGTAGGTCTTTGGGATAGGTGACAATGGGGCGGCATGGAGGTTGAGCCGCGTCACTACCTTCCGTATGCCGGATTTGGCACGTGTCATCATGGCGTGGTCGTTGACGGTCAGGGAGACACCAAGAGCGGACGGCGGCGCAGTCGCACCGGGAACACGGGCAGACCGCGGGCGGCGAGGCACGTCGGGCGCAGGCGGTAGCAGCAAACCGCGTCCTGGGCCGACGAGGTCGGTGTAGTCAGACGGCCCAGGGCGCGGCGTGGGCCGATTGGTGACGTCCGGGTTGTCAGAAGCCAGGGACGCAGACGCCTCTGAGGCAGGCCGAGAGGCAGCCCAGGTGGAGGCCGATGACTGGGCCGGCCCAGTGGTGGAGTGGGACGGCGGAGGCCCAGCAGCCGGGACAGGGGCCGGGGAAGTGGTAGGAGGCCGGCGGGTGCCAATTGGTGCCTGCATGGGAGCGGAAAAATCCTCCAAAAAATCGAGATCAGTAGTACTGGTGACGGTGTTAGTGATCTCGGTAAATGGAAACGAGTGCTCATCAAACACAACATGACTCGAAATAAAAACCCGGTTGGACACAGGATCAAAACACTGGTACCCTTTGTGATGGAGAGGATATCCTAGGAACACACACATGATGGATCGAGGGGCGAGTTTATTGGGTGTTGTGGCGGAAAGGTTGGGGTAACACTTGCAGCCGAAAACACGTAGGTGGGAATAGGATGGGTGGGTTCCATAAAGGGCATAGTGAGGTGTATGTTGCTCGAGGGTTTTAGTGGGATGTCGGTTGATGAGGTGAGTGGCGGTGTGAAGAGCTTCGACCCAAAAAGAGCCGGGAAGGTTAGCCTGAAAGAGCATAGAGCGCACAATGTTGTTAAGGGTGCGGAGCATACGTTCGGCTTTACCATTTTGGGGGGAGGTGTGGGGGCACGACATGCGGAGGTGTACGCCATTGGTGAGGAAGAAGGAGCGGGAGGTGGAGTTATCAAACTCACGTCCATTGTCGCACTGGATACTGCGAATGTTAGTGGCAAATTGAGTTTTGACATAGGCGAAAAAGTTGGACAGTGTGGCAAAAGTGTCGGATTTGAATTGTAAAGGAAAAGTCCAAACATAATGAGAGCAATCATCAATTATGACAAGATAGTATTTAAATCCAGAAACACTGACGACAGGAGAGGTCCATAAATCGCAATGAATTAACTCAAAATTTGCTTTTGCCCTAGTAAAGGAACTATGAAAAGGGAGACGAGTATGGCAACCGAGCTGACAGGCATGGCAGACGGTGGAGGTCCCTCCTCGTGACAGGGGAATGACTGGTGCAAGGCGAGCAAGAGCATCGTGGCCAATGTGGCCAAGACGGCGGTGCCAAAGGACGTCGGTGCTGGAGGTGGCGATGAGGGCAGTGGCGATGGTAGGTGGCAAGGCATGGTGGAGGGAGTACAGCGGACCGGAGCTATTGAACCTGGTGATCATGGTCCGTGTGCGAAGATCCTTCACAGAAAAACCAAAGGGGTCAAACTCGACGGAGCACCAGTTATCAATAACAAAACGGCGTACATAAATAAGGTTTTTAATGATGTTAGGAGAACAAAGAATATCACGAAGAGTAAAAGAACGAGTAGGATGGCGAATAGTGGAGTGCCCAGTGGAGGTGACAGGAATGGTGGAACCGTTACTGACAACAATGTGAGAGAGGGAGGTGGAGGAGGGCGGTTGTGTAAAGGAGAGGATACCGGCATCGGAGGTCATGTGTGCAGTGGCACCCGTGTCCATATACCATTCATGTGACGCAAGTTGGGCCAGGGTCGAGGTGGTGAAGGAGCCGGCGAGCGACGGCTGGTCCCACTGCGACGGCGTCCCACCAAACCAACCGAAGGGCTACTGGAAAGCTGCCGGTGTGGGGGGCTGCGTTTGGGCATACTGGGCCGCGTGGCCCAAACCGCCAGTCCCTGCATTTTGTCCACCGAAAGCCTGCTGTGGTCCAGTGAAGACTAGGCTGCCAGGGGGCCCAGTGAGGGCAGCACCAGCGAAAGGAGCCCCCGCCGGTCATGGGTCGAGAAGGCCACGACCCAATGGGCCCGGCCACATATGAATAGTGCCGGCCCAAGGGTTTTGAGGAGAGGGCCATTGCGCCTGTCCCCCTCCCGTGACCTTTCCGCCGCAGCAAGTGGAGGCCTGCTGTTGGCTGTCGGTGGAGCCGCCCAAAGAGCCGCCACCTCCATTCTTGCCGCCGCGACGGCGAGAGGTGCGGCCGACGCCGTTCCCCCCCTGGATCCACCGGCCTGCCCACTGCCGAAGCCTGTGGCATGCGCAGGGTTGGCCGGTGATTTGGCGGCGCCCCCACTGGTCGTGCCTACGAGGAAGACGGAGGACGCAGAGCCGGAGATGGGCCGGGATTGGCCGAGATCCTCGACATGGAGCATGGTGCGCACGGTGGCGAACGACGGGAAGGGGTCCTACAAGGTAACCAAGCTCTTGATTGTTTTGAATCGATCAGACAAACCGTGCAGAGCGGCGAGGACGAGGGCCTTGTCGGAGACGGGGTCGCCGAGGGTGTCCGCCATGGCTTTGAGCTTGCGGCAGAACTCTCCGACGGGAAGGTCACCCTGCTTGAAGTTGTAGAAGTCGGCGGTGAGGGTCATGGCGCGATGTTCCCTGTTGCCGAGGAACTAGTGCTCAAGCGCCAACCAGACGGCGTGAGCAGAGGTGTTGCCGGTGAGGACTTCCTAGAGAAGATCGGCGGAAATGGAACCGTACAACCACCCGAGGACCATGTACTCCATTTGTGGCAAGTCGGGTTGGTCGGATGGCAGAGCGTCGACGAGGACGTGGTCCTGGAGATCATATTTGCGGAGGGCGATCAAGAAGATGCTGCGCCACTTGGTGTAGTTTGCAGCCTGGAGGTCGAGGACAACGGGGACGATGGACTTGACGTGGAGAACGGTGACCGCTTGAGCGTGGAGGGCGGCAGGGGTGTCGAGATCCAGCGAGGGCGCGGTGTTGGAGTAGAGCGCGTCGGGGACGCCGAGAGGAACACACGATGAGGCGGCTGGAGCGGCGCCAATGGTGGCGTGGGGTGGCACCACGACGCCCGGCCACTGGAACGTGGTCACGGGCGGCGGTCCGACGGCAGGGATGCCGAGGCGGGCGAGGAGCGCGGCGAGGTTGTGCGCGGACGAGTCGACGAACGCGGAGGATCCGTCGACGGCGATGGCTGGAGACGGCGCAGAGGGGCAAGGCAAAGGCGCCGAGGTGGCCGGCAGGAAGAAGGTGGCGAGGGCGCGGCGCACCGTGTCGGAGGCCTTCTGAGCGGCATCATCAGCCACGCCCGAGACGAGGTTCGGGTCGACCTGCAGGTCGTCGTTGGGAGTGAAGGATTTGCGAACGGCGTCGGCGATGGCGTCGACGACGGAGTTGAGGGCGGTGGAGATGAGTGGTGGAGAGGGGGAGAGGAGCTGGAAGAGTCAGTCGACATGGCGACGACGGGAGACGGCGCAGGAGCACGCCAGAGGGAGGAGTTTAGGGTGCGGAAGCGTAGGATCGACAATCTGATACCATGAGAGAACGTATGGCACAATGCGATGAATTGATTCATTCTATCTCAGGATTACAAATAGGCCTCTATCTTCCATAGCACACTCTACCGGTTTATGGAACAGCACCGGGAGGTTTTAGGAAGGGAGTCAATCATAGGAGATATGCCAAATATTAGTCTAACAGGGGTGTTACAAAACCACTGTCAACGCTGTTGAGAGAGTTGATTTGTGTTGGTTTAAAATGTTGAAGGACGTTCTACACCCGGTTTATACGGTTGAGGAAGGCAGGCGAATCAAACTCGGTCTATTTGACAAAGGGACTCAAAGTGCGCTTTCTCCCAAAATTTTCATTAGGCCGACACAAATGTATCAGGCCAGACCATGCGACCGCTGCTCGAGTGTTATTTTTGACTGGCAAGCAGCTTTTCTAGCTCAAAGGCAAATTTGATCATTTGGGCTGAACCTAAATATTTCGGTGCTTTAATTCTATATAAGGAATTATGTGTTTGTAATGGCTGGCCTTCAGATTTGGTAATACACAGAGTGCACCATATGTAATCAGTACGGTGCTAGAGCTAGCTAGCGCAAGATGAAATCAACATAATTACTACCGATGAATCGATGATTGACCAAAATCTCCTTATCAACGCGACAACGCGAAACCATCTTCTCATCCGAAGGTCCACCTAAACATTTTTTATCCCGCATTGCATTAAACTAATATTGCCTGCAACACAGAAATATACTACTAGTTCATGAAACAGCAGTATACATGCATTCTGCAATCGATACAGTAGCAGGAGTGGTAATTAACTCCGTTTTATTGCACGATTAATTATGTGGACCATCTTGCTTAGCGTCACACTAATCCATGGTGTAAGCAATGCTGGCAAACTCCTTGGCGTGCTTCTCCCACAGCGCCACGAACACATCCACCCCTCCGTCTTTCTTCAGGCTCGGCATCACCACTACCGCTCCATCCTGCGGAATCTTTCCCGGCAAAATCCCGGCAAGCTGTCCGCCACATCCCAGATCTAGCTTGTGCAACTCCAGATGCAGCCAGCTATCCGAGTCAATGTTTGGTGACAACATGCCGAGCTCGTCGTACTCTGCGGCCACCTTCTCAAGCGGCTCACTGTCATCGTCATGCAGCGCGCCGAAGTCAATAAATGATTGAAAATACTGCCGGTCAACGGCCCGAATCCCTGTGCGGAGAATCGCCGCCGCGTCCGCAAGGGTGCCGGCCATCACCTCCCTCACGGTGGCTTTGGAGCTCGCGCTGAGGATGAGGTTGCCCAAGAACCCCTCCTTGGGCACAGCGCCCGTGCCGCCAAGACGGCCTCGGCCACTAACCGCGACGTTCACCGACGTGCGTGCGTCGGCAGCGAGCCCACGCGCAGCAGTGATCTTCTTCCACACGTGCGTCGTCACGGTCTCGAATGTCGTGTACTTGTCCTGCGCGCGTCGCTTGAGCTCCGCGACGAACTCGTTCGTGTAGTGCAGCATCATGTTGTTGATCTCGGAAGGGTCAACAACAACGCAGACGGCGGCATCGATAGCTTCATGACTCCTCGCGACAGTGGCGCCGTCGCTGCGAGGCAGGAACTCCTTGCCACGGTGCTCGAACTCGCACCGTGGCGGGTGGCGTGGCGAGAGCGCGCCGGGGCCATACGGGACTGGACGGCCAATCTCCGTCGGCGCGCCATCACGTCGTATGATGTCGGTCCATGCGTTGAAGAAGATGTTCATGGAGAACCCGTCGGCGGCCTGGTGGTGCGACGACGCGGCGATCACGAGGCCGCCGCACGTGAACCGGTTGATCTGTAGCATCAGGACGTGCTCCGTCGGTGATCCGATCAGCGGGTGGAGTCCTGCGAGCTCCGGCGACGGCACGAGCGGGAGGTGGTCGGAGAGTGATGACGTCACCTTGGCCTCCATGACGAGGGCACCGGCGCCGCCTTTGCCGGTGACGAAGCATGGGTGTCGACGACGGCCTTCATGCTCGTGCTCGATGCGCGCGGTGAGAATCGGGAAGTGCGGGAGGGTGATGGAGAGGGCGTCGAGGAGGGAGTCGATGGTTGGGTTGGGCGGCGAGAAGGCGAAGAGAACAGTGACGTGGTAGGTCGGCGCGACGAGGTCGAACACGGTGAAGGGCACCTCCTCGGCGTCGCACTGCGGCGGCGGCACCACCANGGCGCGACGAGGTCGAACACGGTGAAGGGCACCTCCTCGGCGTCGCACTGCGGCGGCGGCACCACCAGACTCCTCTTCACTTGCACCTCCATGGCCGTATACTTGGCTACTTGCTCCATTGATATTGGATATGCGTAGGTGATTAGGTATAGATGCTTGTGATGGGATAGTCAGGGATAGGTGTTGTAGATGGTGCACATATATATATATAGCATGGCGCCACTGGTAATAGAGTAGTATATATGTTAGTTCAGCTGTTGCCTGACAGCTTGTTAGACGCGCTGGGATGTTTATCAATGAGGAACCACATGGAGCTTTAACTTTAATGAACACATGCATACACAAAAAATAGGACCAAGTTTGACCTTGAGAAGAGAGACGATGAGATCTGGCCGTTTTGTGTATGACTGTGTGTCTGTATTAGGTCGACGAGGAAAGTCCCTAACAATGGAAATGTTATCAATGAGGATCACAAGAAACTTCTGAATAAATCCTATAAAGGCAAATTAGAGAGTGAAAGACTGAATTATGGAATAATTACACTTGTACAAGAGGGTGAAGAAGCCATGGATAATTGGAAAGTAGTAATAACAAATGTTTTATTGTACAAACTGTCAAACAGATTTTCTTACATGGAGGTAGATTATGGAAGGTCCTTCCTTGTATCCAACCTTTTAGATTATGGAAGGTCAAAGATCAAGGGCAGTTGTGCTAAACGAAATTTAAATACATTGAGAAAACGAAATTTAACGTTAAGTTTAGGAATGCACGCGATAAGATCAGTTGGCCGTTTGTTAAATCAAATGATATAAGGATGCCAATTTTCCACAGGATTCCCTGCCAACTGGTGTGATTAGATAATGAAACACTAATAAAAAAAGTTTATCACCACCGGTTAGAATATCAATGTCGATGATCACCACGGTTTCCCACCCTAGTGGAAACGGACCAACGATTAATCTGCTCGATTGATAGATGCTCTTGTGCCTGATGGGATGCTGGCAGTGCATGGTGCATGTGGCTGTTTGCATTTTGCAGATGTATATATAGCTCAGCTCTTGCCAGTTGCAATTAACAACAATTCAAGTGTAGGTAGGAGAGTTCTTAAAAAAAAGTGTAGGTAGGAGTCAATCTGTTAGCGCATTCAGTCATATATATTCAGTTGCATGCCATGCTTGACTAGTTTGTTCGTTGGGCTCACTGCCACTCTCGATCTTTAAGACATTCAACACTTCAACAGTGCTTGCGTATGATATACGTGTACAGTGTACTACGAACCGGGTATATATACGTGCAGTGCAGATCAAGCAGAGCAGAGGTCAAGATTGTGTGTGTATTTTGGGTGGTTTTCACTCGCTGCCATGCACACAGAAGCGCAACAAGCTTCTTGGGCTTCCTGAGAATTCAAACGGTGTCGAGTCCAACGGCTAGTAGTTGGGCCCACGCTTTCAAACTTCAATGCGACGTATACGTAGTTGGGCCGACACAGCATATCTCGCCTTTTAGCTTAATTGGGCTGACACAAATGGTCTAAATCTCTCTTTCAATATGCCTTATTTGTAATTCCGAAAATCATAGATTATATTCCTACTATAACCCTTTTTTTGTTTTTCTCTGGTAATAGGGTAGTGTGTGTGTGTGTCATTACTTAATCTGTTGCAATTAGTATATATACCAATGGACGTGCTGGGATGTTATCAATGAGGATCTCGGAGCTGTTGAACAAACAAGAAGAATAAGACTGCAGTTTGTTTGATGTTGACATTAAGAAGGAACACGATGAGATCAAAGGTGGGATGATATTATCATTGAGTATCTGATGGAGCTTTTGAATGAATTCCATCCACAGATTGAAAGGCGCGCACGGAATCATGGAATAATTGCACTTATATATACCAAAATGTACGGAAGTCATGCTGATTTCAGGCTTATGTCTATTGAATGTGAGTCGTAAAAGTTTTAATGAACGAACTGACAAACATCATTTCTTAAATGGAGATATACTAGCGACGAGGGGAAATCGTAAATCATTAAAAAAAAGATAAGATGGTTGTGATTTTTGCCATTGACTTTCAGAAAGACACGTGGTGAGATCAAGTGGCCGTTTGTTTGTAAAACGATGCATGCAAAGAGATTCCCTAACATGCAGTGGGATTAGATAATGAAACATCAACCCAGAAATCCTCGAGTGCATTCCTAATTTGATGGATTTTATTTTCATAAATGATAAGAAGTCATTATCAGAGATGTAATTATAGCCTCAACAGAGTAGCTCCAAAACCAGTTCTCAGAGAGAGAGAGAGTAGCTCCGAAACCCATAACGATATACAAAGAAAGAGAGTCCCATGTGATCTTTATATGATCTCTCATTGGCTCTCTCAAAAATCCTCTACGGATCCTTAAAAATATAAATCGACGGAGGGGAATCATAATGCGATTCAATTGCCTGCAGAGAAGAGTGTAGGAGGATGCCACCATCTGCAGTTGATCACAAGTGATGTTGAAGACATCAAAGTTAGCAATCTCAGGGTCCTCCCTCATCTACACCGACAAAAACGACAAAAGGAACAGAAGAGGGGAGCAACAACCATGCAGCAGTAAGGCTTCTTAAAATCCGGCCAGTTTACCGCCAAATTCTGTATTATGGTTAGTTTTGGTGATTATGTTTAAGCTAACTTTCAGATCTTACAAAATCGGGAAGTGCAGTGAATGACAATGACCCTAATGGAAGTGAACTATTAGTGACGCGGTACTACTGGTTCATAGCATGAATGGACAATGACAAACCCTATTATTGTTCGTTCATGCCATGAACAGACTTATCATTGTTCGGTGATAACATGAACTAGCAGTCCAGACTGACATGTCTATCAAATTGACAGTGATATTCAAATAAAAAATTAAAAAAGGTAACCTTTTATAATGATTACAATTGAAGAGCTCGACGTCCACCCACACGATTACCGACGTTCATTTAGGGCTTACTTCCATCACCGGCAGTTAATTTCACCTCATCTCCAGCTTATTAGGTGATCATGTAGTATAAACCAGGATCAAGTCCATGTCTTAGAGCAGGTACAATAGTGAGCTATTAGTCTTCCACAACCGATTTAAAAGTGAGCTGGAGGAGAGTGGTGAGAATAGTGGGCGATTATATAAGAGCCGGCTACACATAATTTCTAATGTAAAGTGCTCACTTTCTACCACTCATTGCACGAGAAAGAACATGGCATGGGAAGAAAGATAATAGTTTAAAGAAAGAATACATGGACCACCTAATATTTTAACCATGGCATATTTTGGAGTAGACAATGGGCAATGCTATTAAATTTGCTCTTGGCCTGTTTGAATCAGCTTAGGAGGATGGATTATTTTGGGCACGTAAAACGGAAAATATCATTAGCACATGGTTAATTAAGTATTAACTGTTTTAAACTTTAAAATGGATATATATGATTTTAAAAAAACTTCTATATAAAAATTTTTTTTAAATAATGTATCATTTAGCGGCTTGGGAAACGTGCGTACGATAATCTAGAGATTAGCTACTTGCACTATGTTGAAAAGAACTCAGCCTTAGAGCAAGTTTAGTAATAGAGCTAACTAACTTGTTAGCTATAAAATCACTTATAGCCAATATATATAATAGGTAAGCTATAAGATTGGCTATAATTTTTTAGTTATATCTCTTTCTCTCATATATATTTGTCTTGAGACGTGTGTAAAGCTAGCTCTGGTATGTGAGCCAACCTTCTTTATTTTTTATTGTATTATCACCCACTATTAAACTTACTCTTATGAAATTAATAATAGTCACTAAAGGTTATTTACATTCGTAGGTGTGTCAGTGTATCACCAGCTCAGCTATTGCAATTAACAACTGTTTTAATTTAGGTAGGCATAAATGTGTTCACGCATTAAGAAGTCATTCAGTGATGCAGCTACATTCCATGCTTGACTAACTTGTTGGCTCTCTCGATCTTTAAGCCATTCAACGGTGCGCGCGTACGTATATACGTGCAGGGTCTCAGTTGTGAGGCGGACAAAAATACCTACTACAAAAGTACTATGAATCGACGTATATAAATGTGTGGATAGAGCAGAGCAGAGGTCAAAAATTAATAGGACAATCTACTCCATGCCACTGAGTTTGCATCTACCATCGATTTTGTCAAGTTCTAAAATATACCATCGGTTTAGCAGTTTTCTCTACAATAAACCATTAGATCCTAGGCATTCTTAACAGATGCCCAAAATAACCTTTAGACATACAAGGTTGACTATTAATTTATCATGTTAGAAGATCAAGAAAATTATAAAAAATTTTGTCTAGCATCCTAACAAATTGTTATAATTTGTGGGTATGTTTTAAGATTATTTTTCATATTTTAATTTTTGGAAAAATATTTTCTTGATATTAAAACATACTTACAAACTATAATGATTTGTTAGGATGCTAGGCAAAAATTTTCATAATTTTTTCGATCTTCTAACATGATAAATTAATAGTCAATCTTGTATGTCTAATGAGCATTTTGAACATTTATTAAAAATGCATAGGATCCAAGGGTATATTATAGAAAAAACTGCTAAACCGAGGATATATCTTAGAACTCGACAAAGTTAATGGCAGATTGTTGAATCGATGCAAACTCAGTGGCATGGAGTAGATTTTCTCAAAATTAATTGCGCATGATTTGAAGGTTGGACCGATCTGGGCCATTCCCGCGGCAAGCAGTTGGGCTGACGCCTACGGCGTCATGTTAGTTGGGCCGACACACGCTTTTTTCTAAAATTTTGAGTTTGGTTCACACTCCCTCAACCCCAAAACTAAAACCCAGGACAGTACATATCCCTAACTTTTAAAACCAGTGCAAATTGACTTTTTAGGTCATATAGAGAGGTTTTAGCTAATGTGACATGTTGACCTAGTCTTCATTGGATATGGTGTCTATGCAGCGTTTATGTGGCACCCTAATTAGAAAAAAGACATGCAGTTGACACTATGTGTTAGTGAGACAGTGACATATTTCATCCCTTCCTTATCTATCCCTGCTGCCCTCTCTTCTCTTTTAAATGTCCAGATTCTCTTGACGAGGACTTAGCGCCTCAACAATGGACATAGTGGCATTCACAAAGCTCGAGATCGCCAATCCTTCCGGCAACATTGGTGGAGGAAAGGAGGAGCCAATAAGTTTGAGCTCGCTATCTTGTTTCAGGGAAGACGGCAATGGTGATGGGTGTTCAGCGAGAAGAGGGCCATGGTGGTCCGCAAAGGCAAAAAGAAGGAGAGGACGAAGATGAGGGAGAGGGAATGAGATCGAGAAGCGAGGTGAGGGAGTCGGCAAACTTAAACATGCCACATATCGTTTTTATATGGTATAACTATACAACCGGCAAATTTGATCATTTGGGCTGAACCTAAACATTTCGGTGCTTTAATTCCACATAAGGAATTATATGTTTGTAACGACTGGCCTTCGGGTTTGTTAATACACAGTAGTACAATGCACTATATGCAATCAGTACGGTGCTAGAGCTAGCTAGAACAAAATATAATCAACATAATTGCTACCGATGAATCAATGATTGACCAAAATCTCCTGGTCAATGCGAAACCATCTTCTCATCCGAAGGTCCAACCTAAACATTTTTTTATCCTCCATTAATGCATTAGACTAATATTGTCGGCAACACAGAAATATACTACTTTTTTTAGAATTACAGAAATATACTACTTGTTCATGAAACATGCATACTATAATCGATACACTAGCAGGAGTGGTAATTAACTCCGTTTTATTGCATGATTAATTATTTGGACCATCTTGCTTAGGGTCACACTAATCCATGGTGTAAGCAATGCTGGCAAACTCCTTGGCGTGCTTCTCCCACAACGCCACAAACACATCCACCCCTCCATCTTTTTTGAGGCTCGGCATCACCACCACTGCTCCGTCCTGCGGAATCTTCCCCGGCAAAATCCCGGCAAGCCGACCGCCACATCCCAAATCTAGCTTGTGCAACTCTAGATGCAGCCAGCTATCCGAGTCAATGTTCGGTGACAACATGCCAAGCTCGTCGTACTCCGTGGTTGCCGTCTCAAGCGGCTCGTTATCGTCGCCGTGCAACGCGCCAAAGTCAATGAAGGACAGGAAATATTGCCGGTCAACGGCTCGGATTCCCGCACGGAGAAGCGCTGCCATGTCCGCGAGGGTGCCGGTCATCAACTCCCTCACGGTGGCTCCTGAGCTCGCACTAAGGACGAGGTTGCCGAAGAAACCCTCCTTGGGCATGGCTCCTGTGTCGCCGAGACAGCCTCGGCCGCTGACCGCGACGTTGACCGACGTGCGCGTGTCGTCGGCGAGCCCGCGCACGGCTGTGATCTTCCTCCACACATGCGCCGTCACGGTCTCGAACGTCGTGTACTTGTCCTGCGTGCATCTCTTGAGCTCCGCAACGAGCTCGCTCGGGTAGTGCAGCATCAGGTTGTCGATCTCGGAAGGATCAACGACGCGGATGGCGGCATCAGAGGCATCATGATTCCTTGCAACAGTGGCGCCATCGCGAGGCAGAAACTCCTTACCGTGGTGCTCGAACTCGCACCGTGGCGGGTGGCGTGGCGAGAGCGCGCCGGGGCCATACGGGATAGGACGGTCAATCTCCATCGGCGCGCCACTGCGTCGTACAGCGTCGGTCCACGCATTGAAGAAGAGGCTCATAGAGAACCCATCGGCGGCCTGGTGGTTACACGATGCAGCGATCACGAGGCCACCGCATGCGAACCGGTTGATCTGTATCATCAGCACGTGCTCCATCGGCGGCCAACCACCCGGATTAGTTGGCGGGTGGAGCCCCACGAGCTCCGGCGACGGCATAAGCGGTAGGTGGTCGGACAGAGACGACGTCAACTTGGCCTCCACGACGAGCGCTCCTGCGCCGCTTCTGCCGGTGACAAAGCACGGGCGTCGACGATGGCCTTTATCTTTATGCACGTGCTCGATGCGCGCGGTAAGGATCGGGAAGTGTGGGAGGGTGGAGGAGAGGGCGTCGAGGAGGGAGTTGATGGTTGGGTTGGGCGGCGAGAAGGCGAAGAGGACGGTGACGTGGTAGGTCGGCGCGATGAGGTCAAACACGGTGAACGGCACCTCCTCCGCGTCGCACTGCGGCGGCGGCACCACCAAACTCCTCTTCACTTGCACCTCCATGATGGTATAGTTGCTCGATTGATATCTGAAGCGAGTAGGTGGTTAGGTATTGATGCTTGTGATGGGTACTCAGGGACCGGATAGATGTTGTCAGTGGTGGACATATATGTAGGCTATATATAGCATGGCGCCATGGCGCCAATAGCTGGTAATAATATAGTATGTCAGGTAATTAATAGAGTAAGTATATCAATAGTTCAGTTGTTGCCTGACAGCTCGTTAGACGTGCTGGAATGTTTGTCAATGAGAAATCGCATGGAGCTTTAATTTGAATGAACACACACACACAAAAAAGAGCAAGTTTTCTTTATGGCTGTTTGTGTATATATATTAGATGAGAAAAGGAAGTCCCTAACAATTGAAATGTTATCAATGAGGATCACATGGAGCTTCTGAATGAATCATATAATGGCATATAGAGATGGGAAGACTGGATTATGGAGTAATTGCACTTATACAAAAAGGTAAAGAAGACATGCAAAATAGTAATAACAAATGTTTTAATGTATAACCAGCTTTTCTTACATGGAGGTACATTATGGAAGGTCAAAGGTCAAGGGGTAGTTGTGCTAAACGAAATCTAAATACATTAAGAAAGCTATAAGGCTGGAGCTATGCTTTATTTAATGCTGAATTTAAGAATGCATACGATAAGATCATGTGACTGTTTGTTAAATCAAATGATATACATCCACGCAAACGGACTCCCTGCCAACTGGTGGTGTGATTAGATAATGAAACACTAACAAAAAAAAAAGTTTATCACCACCGATTAGAATATCAGTGTCGCTGTGTCGGCAACCCTAATGAAAATAATGAATCAACGATTGGCCGGCACACGAGAGTATATGCTAAGCTGGTCATGGAACCTCTACATCATCTTTTCAAAGCAGCCGAACAACACCATTTTTTCTCCCAATTATTGAATAATTGGGATCGGTTCAGATGCTCCCTATATGCTGACTACGTCGCTATGTTCATAAAACCCGTGCAAGATGAGATCAACATGTTAATGGAAATCCTAAAGGTTTTTGCCAAAGCAAGTGGCCTTCAAGCAAATATCTCCAAAACCGAAATCTATCCAATTGCAGTTGATATTCAAGCGGGCGACGAGGTTTTGCAGGCTTTTCCAGGCACGCTTAAAAACTTCCCCTGCAAATATTTGGGCATGTCTCTTCATATAACAAAACTCAGGAAGATTGACTACATTCATTTAATCAAAAAATTTGGTGCAAGAGTGCCAGGATGGAAAGGAAAATTCTTTACTTCTGCAGGCAGGAAAACTCTGGTTAAATCTGTCCTCTCCTCCATACCAATCTTTCATCTCATGGCAATGTAATGGCTGATAATCTTTTGCGCTGACACTGGCCATGTAATTGGATCTGCTCACTGGGTACGGAAGCTTTTGAAGACCGCAATCACCTTTTTAAAGATTGCTCTTTCATGCAGAATGTGTGGAACTTTATTGCATCCTGGAAAATTTTCCAACAGCAAACACTCCCACAAGGTGAAGACCTTCAAGATTGGTGGAGAAATTATGTGCAGTAAAACCTAAAGATCTAAGAAAGGATCTCATTGGTGTCATTACTGCAACCTGGTGGAACATTTGGTTGGAGCGGAACAGAAGTCTTTCAAAACGTACACAGAACGGCATTGGAGGTAGCGCACATAGTCAATTTAGAAATTGATCTGAGACGTTCGGCCTTTCCACCACCTTAATTTTTTATCTTTTCTCTTCAAAGTGAGATCTCCTCTTCTTCTCGTCTCCTTTTTTTGGGGAAACTGAGAGGTTGTTCTCGGTTTTCCTTTTTATAAACTTTTACCCCTTCTAATATATTCCGACAGGTCTTCTGCCGTCGTTAATCTTAAAAAAAAAAGAGTATATGCTAAGCTCGTGTGCCTGATGGGATGCTGGCAGTGCATGGTGCATGTGATTTTTTGCATTTTGCAGATGTATATATATGTCAGCTCATGCAAGTTGCAAATAACAACAGTTCAAGTAATCAAGTGTAGGTAGTAGTCAATCTGTTCGCGAATATCATTAATTATCTAAAAAAATCTGTTCGCGAATATGCAGTAATGCAGCTAGCAGCATGCCATGCCTGACTAGCTTGTTTGTTGGCCTCTCTCGATCTTTAAGGCATTCAACATTGCTTGCGTATGTATATACGTGCAGGGTCTCATTTGTACGGGGGACAAAAATACCTACTACGAGTACTACTACTACGAACCTGGCGGCGGGCGCATATACGTGCAGATAAAGCAGGGTAGAGGTCAAAATTGTGTGTGTATTTGGGTGTACTCGCTGTCATGCACACTGAAGCGCAACAAGCTTGGCTGCCTGGGCTTCCTCAAAATTCAAACGCTGTCCAGTCCAACGGCAAGTAGGAGGGCCCACGCTTTCAAGCTTCAAGGAAATGCTACGTAGTTGGGCCGACACGGCGTATCTCGCCTTTTAGCTTAATTGGACTGACACAAATTCTACTAGTACAAGGCCTGCCCGCGCATCAGCTCTGTTGAGTGAACTCACTCTTAAATTTTTCCATGCATTTTTATTGATTAATTGGAAAAAGGGAGACGTTATTTGACTATAAGCAGAAAAAGGATTGCAAAACTTCAAGCTTTTCTGTCGTTAACAAATCGTCGTTCAGCAGTAAGGCACCATCGTCCCCTTAAAAATCAAGCTTCCGGCTTTCTCCTAATCTTCACAGGTAATCCACCCTTCATCCTCAGCGTAATCGACAGCACGTGCTCCGGCACGCCGCCGGCGGCGACGTCATCCTTGACGACATCAACCACGAACTCCTCGAGCACATTCGCAACGATGGATTTCATCTGCACGTACGCCATCTCCTTCCCGAGGCACATCCTCGGCCCCGCATGGAACACCGTGAACCGGAACGGGCTCGCCGGCCGGAACACGCCGCCGTCGTCAAGCCACCTCTCCGGCCTGTACTCCATGCAATCCTCCCCCCAAATGGACGCGAGCCTCCCCATGGCGTACGCGCTGTACGTCACCGNATCACCACCGATTAGAATATCAGTGTCGCTGTGTCGGCAACCCTAATGAAAATAATGAATCAACGATTGGCCGGCACACGAGAGTATATGCTAAGTTCGTGTGCCAGATGCCTGATGGGATGCTGGCAGTGCACGGTGCATGCATGTGTTTTTTTGCATTTTGCAGATGTATATATATCTCAGCTCTTGAAAGTTTGCAAATAACAACAGTTCAAGTAATCAAGTGTAGGTACGTAGTAGTCCATCTGTTCGCGAATATCATTAATTATCTAAAAAAACCTGTTCGCGAATATGCAGTAATGCAGCTAGCTGCATGCCATGCCTGACTAGCTTGTTTGTTGTCCTCTCTCGATCTTTAAGGCATTCAACAGTGCTTGCGTATGTATATACGTGCAGGGTCTCATTTGTACGGGGGACAAAAATACCTACTACGAGTACGACGAACCGGGTGGCGGGCGCATATACGTGCAGATAAAGCAGGGCAGAGGTCAAAATTGTGTGTGTATTTGGGTGGTACTCGCTGACTCGCTGTCATGCACACGGAAGCGCAACAAGCTTGGCTGCCTGGGTTTCCCGAAAATTCAAACGCTGTCCAGTCCAACGGCAAGTAGGAGGGCCCACGTTTTCAAGCTTCAAGGAAATGCTACGTAGTTGGGCCGACACAGCGTATCTCGCCTTTTAGCTTAATTGGGCCGACACAAATGCTACTACAGGCATGCCCGCGCATCCGCTCTCCCGTTTGATCATGGCGGGGGAATTGAGTGAACTCGCTCTTAAATTTTTCCTAGTTTGCACTATTGTGTACAATAAATACTCCATGCATTTTTATTGGTTAATTGGAAAAGGGGGGATTTTATTTGACTATAAGCAGAAAAAACAAGTGCAAAACGTTCGTTAACAATCGCCGTTCAGCAGTAAGGCACCATCATCCCCTTAAAACCTAAGCTTCCGGCTTTCTCCTAATCTTCACAGGTAATCCACCCTTCATCCTCAGCGTTATCGACAGCACGTGCTCCGGCACGCCACCAGCGGCGACGTCATCCTTGACAACATCAACCACGAACTCCTCGAGCACATTGGCAACGATGGACTTCATCTGCACGTAGGCCATCTCCTTCCCGAGGCACATCCTCGGCCCGGCATGGAAAACCGTGAACCGGAACGGGCTCTCCGGCCGGAACACGCCGCCGTCGTCAAGCCACCGCTCCGGCCTGTACTCCATGCAATCCTCCCCCCAAATGGACGCGAGCCTCCCCATGGCGTACGCGCTGTACGTCACCGACCATCCCGCGCCGACGAACGTGCCGTCGGGCAGCGTGTCGTCCGCCGCGCACGACTGCGAGTCGATCGGCGCCGGCGGGTAGAGACGCATCGACTCCGTGAGCGCCGCGTGGAGGTAGTGCATCTCGCGCAGCGCGTCGAACCCGAACGCCTCGCCGCGTCGCGTCCCGGTGGATTTTCTCACCGCGGAGACCTCGTCGGCGATGCGCGCGGCGACGTGGGGACGCGACGAGAGGAGCCAGAAGAACCACGCGAGGGCAGATGCCGTCGTCTCGCGGCCGGCGATGAGGAAGCTGAGCACGATGTCGCGGAGGACCTCGTCGCTGTGCGCTTCGTCCTCGCTCGCCACGAACCTCGACAGGACGTCGTCCATGTGGTGTTCGACGCACGACGGCGTCGCGCTCGGGCGGCGGCGTGCGCGGACGATGTCCATGGCGAAGGCGTGCACGTCGGCGATGGCCTTCTTGAGACGGCGCTCGGTGCCGACGTTGAGCCACTTCTTGATCTTCCATGAGACCTCGATCGGGTCGAGGAATCGGCCGACGACGAGATCCTGCGCCTCGCCGAACGCGTCCATGAACTCCGACCTGGCATCCCCCTCCTCCTCGCCGTCGACGAGGCATCGCGGGTCGTGCCCAAACGCCACCATACAGATAGTATCTCTTCGCCTTCTCCCCTCCCAACCCACCCACCAGCGTCCTCGTCGACGCCCTCTCGGCTACCCTCCCGCAATTCCCGCTCCTCACCGCGCGCCTCGTTCATCATCACCACGGCGGCCGTCGTCGCCCGTGCTTCGTCACGGGCCGAGGCGGCGCCGGCGCGCTCGTCGTGGAGGCCGAGGTGATGACGTCGTCATCGCTGTCCGACCACCTCCCGCTCGTGCCGTCGCCGGAGCTCGCGGGACTCCAACCGCCGGTCGTCGAGACGCAGCACGTGCTACTGGTACAGATAAACCGGTTCGCGTGCGGCGGCATCGTCGTCGCCTCGTCGGCGCACCACCAGGCAGCCGACGGGCTCTCCATGGGCACCTTCTACAAAGCGTGGGCCGACGGCGTCCGTCGCAAAAACAGCGCGCCGCCGATGATTGATCTCTTCCCTGTCCCGTACGGCCGTCGCGTGCTCTCGCCGCGCCGCCCGCCACGGTGCCAGTTCGAGCACCGCGGCAAGGAGTTCACGCCGCTGATCAACGGCGCCACCGTCGCGATAAGCCAGGGACATGGCATCCGCGTCGTTGACCCTTCCGAGATCGCGAACCTGCTGCTGCATTTTCCGACCAAGTTCGTCGCCGAGCTCAAACGGCGCGTGCAGGGCAAGTACACCACGTTCGAGACCGTGACGGCGCATGTCTGGAAGAGCATCACTGCCGTGCGCGGGCTTGATGCCAGCACGCGCACGTCGGTCAACGTCGCAGTCAACGGCCGAGGACGTCTCGGTGGCACGGCCGCGTTGCCCAAGGAGGGGTTCTTCGGCAACCTCGTCCTCACGGCGAGCTCAGGCACGACAGCCAGGGAGCTGACCACCGGCGCCCTCGCCGACGTGGCGGCATTGGTCCGTAAGGGAATCCGAGCCATCCATCGCCGCTACTTCCAGTCGTTCGTCGACTTCGGCGCGCTGCACGACGACGACGATGAGCCGCTTGAGCCGGCGAACATGGATGCTCCTGGCATGCTGTCGTTGAACGTGGACTCGGACGACTGGCTGCACTTGGAGCTACACCGGCTCGACTTGGGACGTGGAGGGCGGCTTGTGGGGATTTTGCCGGCGAATATTCTACAGGAGGGGGTGGTGGTGGTAATGCCGAGCCTGAGGAAAGGTGGAGGGGTGGACGTGTTCGTGGCGCTGTGGGAGAAGTATGCCAAGGAGTTCACTGATATTGCATACTCCCTTCGTCCAAAGCTATAACTGCTTTTGGTTTTTCACCACTAAAATTTATATAAATAAGCAATTTAATAAAAAGAGTTACATATCCTTTAGTAAAATAAATCCAATAACATTATTCTTATTCTTATATGTGTTATGTTTTTTATTTTTCTTCTTTATTAATAATCAAAATTTAAAATGTTTGATTTAATATTATATTAGTGTATTAAAGACATTTATATTTAAGACGGAATGAATATGGATCAATGCATGCAAAGCTAAGCATGATGGTTCAGTTAGTTAAGCACGCGATAAAACTTTGTTAGTTAATTACGTACTACTATGTTGTATCGAATATGCATGTATAGCGGGACTCATTAGTTAACTTAATCATGGCCGCGCGTCGTCTACATACATAAAGGGTAATTCCCGTGAATCATGTGCTTAGTTAATTAAGACCTTATAATTAACTTAATCATTCATATCGAGACAAAATTTTGCCGGTGCTAGGAGGATCTTGTTAAGATAGAGATAATCCTCAATGTATTAAGATATGATGCAGAGATAAGATAGAATAGATAGGCCATTAGTTGATAGATAAATTATGTTCGTTATTTTTTTTATCTTATTATCATATACAGCTTGATACGTAAGCCATGCCAATGATAGTTCTTGGGTTGTGTAAATATACATGTGAGGTCTCCTAGAGAGAAAGGTGAGAACGCTTCCACATTACATTGTACAGCCATCTTCTCTATCAACATCCACATGATCATTTGGGAGAGATCACCTAGTTTTTACCTTTTTTGCGAGCGCGTGGTTTTTTCATGCCCATATATATA
>CM002478.1:1341248-1354956 GCA_000325765.3 Leersia perrieri
ATATATGTATTCCGATTTTTCTTCTGCTTTATTAATATAAAAAGACAAAGCTTTTGCCCTCTTTCAAAAAAAAAAATCCACATGATCGGTTCTGCAAGTCATCGCGTCATGTTCTTAATCTATCACTCGCATCTGCTCTTGGTTCTCCGATGACCGAGAAGCTGACCAGGGATAATAACGACCTCTAATGTACACAAAATTTCCCCCACGTTCTGTGGAGCTAGCGCTCCTAGCCAGTTGGCTACCTAGCTCAATGGCACTGCCTAAGCCCAAAGAGAATCTTGCGTTGGTAGGAAATCCACTTGACAACGAGGAGCTGGTATCATACATCCTCGTAGGCCTTGACATCGACTACAACCGTCCACAAAAATCACATGGAGCACCATTGGGGCAGAAGACAATTCCAATCCTCCATCAACTCAACCTCCCATGGTCTAGGAAATAAACACAATAGGGGCACCTTCTAGGGTTGTGGCAATGGCAGTCACGGGCATGACAACCATGATCATGGAAACAGAGGCCAAGGAGGATAGTGGGGCAGACAAGGACCATGCCTGGTCTATCAACTAGTAGTATGTGGCAAAACTAGTCACAAAGAGCCTGTTTGGTTGCTACCCTGAACGAACTAGCCTGGCCTGAGCACATTCCTCCCTTCGCACATCTATTGAGTGAGCTTTTGGAACCTTAAAGAACTGTTTTAAAGTCCTTGCTAGCAAGCCATACTTTTCATACAAGGTCCAAGTGAAGATAGTCATAGCGTGTGTTGTTCTACACAACTGGATACTTGATAATGGCCCTAATAATATCATATATGATGAAGACCGCTGGCTTAGTGAACTTCCTAGGTCAGCTAAAGTAGCTACAGATCATGATGAGGAGCACAAGCAGTGGGTGGCATTTAGGGACAATCTAGCTGATACAATGTGGAGGGAAGGCTAGTGTTCTAGTACTGATTGTAATAAATTATTTTCAGCTCTAGTGATGTACTGAATATTCCTCTGTGAGTGTGTTGTTTGATCTGTTGTATGCTAGTGATGCATATTGTGTTATGACAGTGTTGTTTCTGTTGTATGTATGCCAACAATTATTCTTGTTCAGCTCTGTGTGTTTATTATATATCATTATTTTCTTCATCATGCATCTTTTTGTAGCTCATACCATGGATATAGAGGAAAGCAACAGCAACAGCAAGGGCAAGGGCAAAGGCAAAGCAAGCAAACTGGCCGCTACCAGGGCAAAACCTATTAATTGGCCTCCTGCACTCTCTGAGTTTCTCCTTGATTGGTACATTGAAAAGAAGTTACAGCTACCACCAAAAGCAGTAATCAAGAAGCTCCATCACACTGCTTGCACATCAGCTATAAATGCAAAATTTGGCAGTACTTACACCGTTGATCAAGTTCAACGCCACTATAGGTGTCATAAGGAGAACTGGTCACTTGTAGCTCGTCATCTAAATGAAAGTGGTAATGGCTGGAATGAGGATACTAAAATGTTGACTCTCTCTAAATCTACCTTGGATGCACTTTCGGTAGTTACTTATCATCTAGAATAAAACATGTATGTTAACACCATTGGAAGTTCTTGATGATTTTTTTTTCCTGCGGATAAATGATCGTGGAATTCTTTCAAAGCCAATCCAGTTCTTTGACAAGCTGCAAGAATTATTTAGTGGTTGCTCGGCTGATAGTGCATTTATGGAAGATCCTTCAAGTGTTGCTGAGTTTGATGACGAAGATGATGAGGATCATAAGTTTGATTTCCTGAACGATATGTCAACCTATGCTGATATAAATGTACCACAAGATGAGGACTCTGACATATTGAAGTCGGACAGTGATGATTGCAAGGAGGTGGCAGCTGTTAGTGCAAATGCTAGCCAAGTTTCATCATCTATTAATTGTGGTTTGAAGCCAAACAAGAAGAATTTCAAAAGGTGTGGAAAGGCAAAGACGTTGCCCCCATCACATTATGATAAAGGTAACAAGATAAAGGCAAAATTTGCAGCTCAAGTGCATGATGCTGATGATGTTGATGTGCTGATCAATAATACCTTGGTGGGAATAAAAACCTCTCTTGAGAAACCAATACAGACAGTTGCCCCTCAAGATCCAAATACTCCTCTATGGGACATGCTTAAGAAGATTGCCTTAGATCCTGATGACAAGCTGAGAGTAGGGTTGTACCTTTGTAAGCCGGAGCTTCAAGCAACCCGCAGTTTTCTTATGAGCATGGGTCAAGAATTCCTTGAGCGTTGGATCTACAAGTTTATCTCTAGTGATGATCCGAATCTCGGCTGACTTACTGGTGCATGTTAATTAGCTAAAGCTTGTCATGGTTGATGAGGGTCCCTTTTTGTTGCACCCTTTTAATTATGCAATTGTTGTGCTATATGTGTTTAAACAGTTGCTAAATAGTACTAACTTAGGTGCTATGATGGTGCATATATGACAAGCTGTTAAATATATGCAGACAGGGCTAATCTTTTGGGCAATTTGATAACCTGGTAGCATTGTAGTAGCTCTGGTTTACTTTAATGGTGTTTAAGTTGTACTTTTATTGGCTGGACCAATGAGAATGATTATGAGATGGAAGATTATTTCGTAATGTGTATTTCTCTATTGAAAATTTGTAAATTTTTGTCCATCTTTATATGCTGTATGTTCAGTTATTTCTGTAAATATGAACAAGTTAAGCTGAGTATACGTAGAGGGTAATCTCACCCCCACTATATAATGTGGTGACTGTATGCTCATGCAAAATATGAGCCAAACACTGCCTGCCACTCGAGTCCACTCAGGCATGTTCTCAGGGCTTCAACCAAACACTACCTCGAATTTAAGCCATGCCTGACCAGGTAAATATTACAACCAACCTCAGGCTAGCCTCAGGCATGAAAAATACTCAGGCATGTTGCTAAGGGTAGCAACCAAAGAGCCTCATACTGCTCAAGTGCTGGCACATGATCAATCAAACCTTATGGCTAGGAAAAAATAGGTGACAACATCACCTACAAACTCTGCATGTGGATTTAAGACCATTTGGTATGATGATTGCGGTGCCATTGACTGCATCACAATCACAGTGAACTCGACAAGCTCATTGATAGAGAGAAATACAACATGGAAGACCAAGTGCATACAACCAGTGGCTTAGGCATGAACATTAATCATGTTGGTCATTCAGATAATTTCGACCCTAGTAAAGATGTTTATCTCAAAAATATTCTATATGTTCCTGATGCACAAAAGTATTGTTTTTGTAAATTGTCTTGCTGGTGATAATAATACCTTTCTTGATATGCACTCTAAATTCTTTAATATCAAGGACTAGTCATTGAAGACGTGCAAAGCCTAGGTTCAACATGCTTTGGCTCACCCACAGTCTCACATGTTGGGTGGGTCACATGCTGCCACCAATCGCCTTACGTTTTTGTCTTCGCTTCGCGTAAAAGCATTAATGGGCGGTTAATAGTGTAGTAGCACACCTAGGCTTATATGTTGATATAATTTGAGCTACCTAAATAAGGTAGGACGATCCTTTACATCTCCTCCGTGCTCATACACTTGGCCAAACAACAGGAACAATTCCTCAATGTGTTTAGGTCCAAACCATTTGGCCTAGAGGAGGCAGGGGTGAATAGGCGATAAAAAACTTTAATGAGTGTTAACTTTAGATGTTTCGTAGTAACTACAAATGCTTTGTAAATTTTGGATATTCTGAAACTGCAAATGATTTGTAATTTTCGGATATTCTGAAATTATGAATGCACGAGCATGCAAGACAAGCAAATGGGATGACGGCACAAAGTAGATTGGGTGGTACAAACAACGACTATCCTATTAGTGGCACTAAGTACCAAAGCAAGAACTGAAAGAGAGAGAAGTCATTGAGGTTCTTGTACGACTTGGTGTTCCCCAAGTTCGAATATTTGAGGGAACTGAGTATAAGACATGATTCATTAGGGACCTTCCGATGGCGTTGCATTGGCCTGGAGCTGTAGGTCAATCATCTGCAGAAATGCTAATTTCCTCTTTTGTGCTACTGCCGTATTGATTGAACTGTACTGAGAAATCGAGAGGCCAAATAGCAAAAATTATGTAAGTTATACACAGGAGTTAACTGCAGTTAGACTAGCTTTGGTGGCAAAGGTTCATACTGGAGAGATGGTCCTAAGTACAAAATGATAAAATCATGTAGACCGAAGTAAAAATGTTACTACTAGCTAAAAGTTCATCCAAAGTAAAACAATTATGGCCATTTTGATTTAAAGCAGTACCAAAATTTCAGTGGCGCCAAACCTTGTGGCACTACCAGCCCAAACAATTATAATTTGGTGGGGGCAAGAATTGGCTACAAACCAAAATGTCCCTTACTGCCAAATGAATACTGTACAACCATCGTTGATGAAGATGCAAAATTCGAACATCTCTACAGAAAATACACAAGAATATGAGACATGTGCCCCCTAGGTGCTAGTGGTGAACTGGTGATGCAACTAACATGGCATTGTTCATGATGAGAAAGATGACCAAATTTGTCAACAACTATGCACGCAGAGTGCTTGTGTAAGCTATACAATGTACTGAACTACACCTATCGCTAAAAGAAACTACATGCATACATCTGTGTTGGCGGATGTTGTGCTCTGCAAAGAACTGCATCACCTGTAAGGGCCTTCGCCATGGAGGCCACTTGGGCCCATAGCTCTAGACAAATGTTGGGCTGAAGAACCAGGTAGACACAACCTGCAAGGGTCTGCCTTCACAGTGTTTGTGTAAGCTATACAATGTAATGAATGATAGAAGGGCAGCAAAATTCCAAATCACATCCAACAGTATAGTCTAGCTGCAGCTGCTACAAGGTGTGGTGCTTAAGCAATTTTGTAGCTCTTTTTTACAAATGTGCATCCTGTCAACATAATCTTGCTTGCAATGCCACAGTAGCATGAAGTGTACCACCTGAGTCATGATTTGAGACAGAAACCAAGGAACATCAGGTTAAAAATATTCAACAGCAAAGAAACAAGCAGCAGTTTATTTCAGAAAGAATCTCCAGCATTGTAGCATCAGTAGGAATTCAGCCATTAAGAGATTCAAGCATAGTTTAATATCATACATGATCATGCATAACAAAATTAATACCTTGGATGGAAATCTCTGCCAGAGATTTGGTCATGTTAAAAGCACTTCCCGTATTTTGATGCCAGAGAAATCTTCTGGTTAGTATGGTGTATATTGGTATTATGAAAATTCTTGTCCATTCAACCTCCAGCTGCTGAAGTGGAAAATCAAATAAAAGATCTCCCTCGTTTACAAGACCTAGTTAGACAGGCCACATGCATCAAGAATTAGCAAATTTCTGCTCCATTTGTTGCAAGGATTTACCCTCGAGATATTGCTGTAAAACCCTGGAGACTTCAAAGCAAACTGACTCAGCTACATATTGGTCAAACAAAATTTTGTATCTAAAGATCATCTCGAAGTCCTCTTGCCGATATTCATTAGGAAGGATGGTCCTCCAATTCATTGATTTTCCAACAGAACAAAAGCCATAAAGAAGTGAAAGGAAGGTGATAGGATTGGGCACATAGCCCTTTTTAGTCATCCTATTATTAAAATCCAATGCTTCCCTGAGCATATGATGTCTACACAGGCTGAAGATGATGGCATTGTATGCTGAATTCCTTGGATCTCCTATGTGAAGAACCAATTTCTTGAATACAACTAAAAGGGCACTCTTGTCATGCACCTCACCAGTGTTACAGCAGATTGAGTTGATGACACAAGGGGTACTATTAGTGAGCCCATTGACTAGATAATGCAGGGTAACATCATTAGGAGAACAATGGTTAAGCAACATTTTTTCAAAGTATAAAGCAGCTCTGAGTACTTTATCTTTTTTAAACAGACTACCAATTAGAATAGTATAAGTTATCACATTAGGAAATAGACCTTCAGCCTGCATATTTGCAAACAAGCCTTCTGCAGTGTCTGTATCACCTATCTTGCTGTATCCATTTATTAATGAAGAGTATGTGACAACATTTGGCTTGCATTTGCTTTTGATCATATCACATAACCACCTTAGAGCTCCATTAACATTACCCTGTTTAGCATAGCCACTAATAACTGTAGTATATGTAAACTCGTCTGGGATGCACCCAACCTTTCTCATGTTGCTCATGCACTGAATTGCCTCACTCATCATTCCAAACTGGCAGTAACCTTTTATCATGGCATTGCAGCTAACAATGTCGGGGCGTGCACCCTTTTGCTGCATGAATTCGAATATTTTCCTTGCATCACCAAGATTATCACTCCTAATGAACCCATCAATTAACGTGGCGTAAACAAACTCATCAGGTTGGACATTTTGCCCAAGCATCTCTTCAAGAATGTTCTTAGCTGCAGGAAGCATGTGTTTCTTGCACAAACCACTAATCAATACATTATATATGTTGGCATCCGGGAGCACCTGCCTTTCTGTCATCTTCTCACGGACAATCAAAGCCTCACTGACCTTCCCGTTAACTACAAGACCATGAATTAGTGCTCCAAATGTGACAACATCAGGAGTATGTCCTCTGTCCATCATTTCCACAAGCAAATCTGATGCAGTCATCAATTCTCCTCTCATGCAGAACCCATGAATCAATGGAGTGTAGCTAAGCTGGTTTGGGTTCAATTCCCTCCTGATGGCCTCCCTCAAAAAATGCTCAGCCACTCGAACATGCCCTTCATGGCAAAGCCCAGATATCAAAGTATTAAATGTGACGATATCTGGGTCACATCCACTTGCAAACATCTGCTTTAAAACCGTCAATGCCTGTTTTGCAGACCGGCATTTGCACAAAGCATCTATGACACTGTTATAAATCTGGACATTGGGGGACAATCCTCTTCCTCTCATCTCTAAAAATAAACTCCCAATCTTCCCTAAATCACCCTTCTTCCCGAGCCAATTTATAAGAGATCCATATGTCACATCCGTTGGCAAGAATCCCTTTGTCTCCATCTCTCCCAAGAGCAACAATCCTCTACCCATGTCCCCGCGCCGGCAGTACCCATCAATCAAGACGTTGTAGAACACAATATGGGGAATACACCCAGAACCCCACCTTGCCTCAATCAATCTCAACCCCTCTTCCACTCGCCCTTCCAGGCACAAACCACGAACAAGCACACAAGTACTGTAGTTATCCGCGCCATTCTCCTCGCCAAGCATTTCATCATACAGCTTACGGGCGTCGCCCCAGCGCCGTTGCTCCACTAGAAGCCTGAGAAGGCGATTGCAATGGGTCACCTCAGGTAGCGAGCAGTACAGCTCCCTGACGCGCTCGCACATCTCGGTGGCCTTCCCGAGCACGCCGGCGTCGGCGTATGCGGCGACGAGCGCGCCGAGGGAGGCGCGCGTGGGCGCGGCGCCCGCGAGAGACATGGACCGGAGCGTGCCGTCCACGGCATCGAAGCGACGGGAGCGGGCGAGGAGGCGGAGCAGGGCGGAGTGGGCGAGAGGGGTGGCGCCGGGGTGAAGCGCGCCATGGTTGTGGTGGTCGGGGGATTGGGACCAGGAGAGGAGCGCGAGGGCGAGGTCGGGGTCGGGAAGGGAGGAGACGGCGGAGGCGAGGCGGGCGTCGGAGAGAGGGGAGGGGAGCAGCGCCGCGAGGGAGCGAGCCCAGGTGGGGTTCGTGGAGCGGGTGGCGAGGACGTCGGCGAGCGAGGCGGCGACGGCGGGGGTGATTAGTTGGTTTGGGCTGTGGTTGCGGTTGCGGTTGCGGCGGCGGTGGCGCGGGAGCGGGGTGATGCGGGGCAGGGGCCTGGACATGAAACGCGGACGACGCGACGACTACGGCGGCGGCGGGCGGAGGTGGCAGCGGCGACGGCGGTGGGAAGCGAATGGCACCAACTGATGGGCCGGGCCTTAAACAGCAGCGACCCATGACGATCTGAGTGCAATCATGGCCATTGGATGGCGATGCTACGGCTGCAGGAACATGGGGCTTTTGTTTGGTTAAAGCCAATTTTTGGGCAATTTAATCTTGGCCGTTGGATGACGATGCTACGGCTTCAGGAACATCGTCCGACGGCAATGCCGCTTCTCAGGGACATCCCAACATTCCTGGCAGTTGTTTTTATTTTTCAGATTTGGCACATTCGTCAGGTTTGCCAGGTTTAATATCAACAAGATTTGCAATCCAACAAACAATCCAAAAGAATTCAATTTACACTTTTACAGATCAATAGTTCTTGACCAGTTTATCATGATTATTACACAGAAAAAATGGCAACACGAGAATTGGAACATGATTCAGACTGAATTGCTGAATATACTGACAGCATGAATTGGTGAATGTTCTGACAAGATGCATGGGGCTGTTTGTGTTACTGTGTTAGGCAGAAGCTCCATCTCCGCCAAATGCGTTCTCCAGAAAATCATTTTGGCTGAGATGGGCGACGTCACCACACTTCTCAAGAATCCACTGGCCGGTGGCGCTGGAAATGCGGAAAATGTTCAGTGAAGTATTGGGGATTTTCCTGCGAACTGAGTTGTTGGGTGGATCAGTGTGCCGCCATAGCTCCATTATGGCTGCACCATGGGAGACAACAATCACCCGCTCCCCTGTCGATGCAACATCAGGATAAACATCTTCAGGTTCAGAGTTCTCCATGAACAGCAGCTAGTCAGGATCAATGCAATATAACATACGGAGTAGTACATGAAAATCTGATATGCTAGCCTGCACAAACCTCACTTAGTCCTCAACCTCAACTTACATGAATTATTAAGTTTGGTGAATTCAATGTTTGATGACAGTGTTGCTTACCTACTCTGATCCTGAGCAACTTTGCTCAGGTAGGAGACGCAGCGCTCACTTAACTGATTAAGGCTCTCTCCACCACCCTAAACACCGGTAGAAGCAACGGCAAACTTTTCAAAGTGATATACTCCAAAATTTAGCAGTAGTACTAGGCTACTAGCACATATTGTTCAGGGGAATTTCGAACATCCTTATTCAGTTATACTAGCTAGGAGTATTAGCTAACCAACCTAAAGAAAGTTATACATTTATCTGGTTAAGTGCTCCAGAAAAATAATTATCACTGGCTTTGCTCTTACCGGTAATTCGTGGTTTCTTTCGTCAAAGTCTAAATCCTTTTTAATCTCAAAAATATCAAATCCTTTGAAAACACCTGGGTTTTCATTTACAGCATCATCCCACTTCAAACCTTGGAGATGTCCCATATGCCTTTCTCTCAGTGCTTCATTCAACAGTAACTGAAACAACCTATTGGTGAGATAGCAACTATTGTTACTCATGAAGCAACAAAACAGAGGCTACAAGCACTCACGTTTGATACACCACAAGCTTTTGCTATGATCTCTGCAGTCTCAGCGGCACGCTTCAAATCAGATGAGTATACAGCAGCTGGCCTAGCTTCCCTTGACAGCCGACGAGCCACCTGTAGTTTGCATCAAATTCAGACAAAAATGCTAAATTAGCTGGTATAGTTCTAGGAATCTACTTGTTGGCTGCTTCTGCTTTGAAAATTTGAGCAACTGTGTTTGAAAAAAAATCAGTAAATTTTGAGTAGTGTGTGTATCATACCACAACAGCTTGTCGTCTGCCAATCTCATTCAGCTCTGGGTCCATTTGCCCCTGTTGCAGAAATTCAGTTTGTTTGTGAATTTTTCCAAAACAACGAATGATGAGAAAATTCAGAACGACCAAGCTAATAGCAGGTGCTTCAGCTCCCAAATCTGGTGTTACATACAGACCTGAACGATGCGGGAGGCGTTCCACGACGTCTCGCCGTGCCGGACCACCACCACCTCCACGAACCGCTCGCCCTCCGGCTCTCGCCGTGAGACAGCGTGAGTGCCAGTGCCAGCCCAATCCGCCATGGTGACGGCTGAGCCGCAGCTGCAGCAGGCGGGAGGGACTGGACGATACCTGATAGACGCCGGCAACGGTGAGGGACGGAGGAGGGTACTAGATAGCCGCGGCCGCAAGCACCTAGGTGCTGCAGCCGGAGAGCTTGGGAAAACAGTGACTTGCATATGTCCTCCTGAATATTGTACGTCCTCGCCGAACACGCAACAATGCAACATTAATCGTCATCAGATCATCTCAGAACAGAGTGTTTCTGATCAGTGACCACATGATTGGGAGCTAGGATGGCGACGCTGTTTGAATAAACAAACTCTGATGAGTGAAGAGCACGTTTTGCACGTGCACCAACCGACGAACCCACCAAAAACCCACTACTGTAACAACCGTGCTGAATTACTTGTAAAGTGTAGCAACACATCGTTGATAGAAGCTGATGCTGTGATAGTGTGATGCATCATGCATGAGATGATCATCGATCAAGATCATATATAACAAAGTTGAGATGCTGTTTCGTTTCCGGTAATGGAAATGGGAGAGGAGCCAGGCTCTTTTTTTTTTTCGAGGAACCTTGAAGAGGGCAGGGAGAGGAGCCAGGCTCTTTGTCTTGCTCTAAATATAACAAAGTTGAACTTTGGATTTGTTTGTTACATGATTACTTGAAACATGAAAGACTTTGTTTTATGGTTGTCCTTGTCAGACAGAGAAGAAAGATAAAACGTTGTTAATGTCTGAAATTCAAGAAATGGACTTGTTGGAGGCCATTACGCAGAGGCCCCATCCCCACCAAATGCATGCTGCAGAAAGCCGTCTTCGTTCAGATGGGCGATGTCTCCAAACCTCTCCAGGGTCCAATGGCCGTTGGTGGCAGAAATGTGGAAAATGCAGATCGACGTGTTGGGGATTCTCCTGCGAGCTGAGTTGGTTGGATGATCGGCGTGCCAGCAGAGTTCCTCAATGCTCGCCTCATGGGACACCACAATCACCCGCTCCCCTGCCAATGCAGCATACATAACAACTTCAATCTCATGTGTTTCATGAGCAGCTGCTTGAATGACTTGGCATAAGATTGTGCAGGTGCATTCTGAATTCTCTTTGTACGCTAGTTTTCACTTGAAGCCTTGAAGGTACTTATTAGATTTCAAATAGCTAAATCAGTAAGCAAATTTCAGTATGGTGTCAACCATACAAAAACTTCAGAGTGAGAATTATTGCCTACCCTTGTGCTTGCTAGCTATTGTGTTCAAGTAAGAAACACAGCGCTCAGACAGTTGATCAAGGCTCTCCCAACACCCTGTCAAAACAGAAAAGTGTTCAAAACATAGCTATATGTTAGGCCAATCAAGATTAAGAAGCTGTTGAAAAAAAGGGTGAACTTTACAGGGATTTCTTGGCTTCTGTCATCAGATGAGAAAGCCTTCCAAGCGTCAGGCTTGCTTCTGATGGCATCATCAAACTTCAAACCATGGAGATCTCCCATGTGCCTTTCTCTCAATGCTGGATTCAATACCAACTGAAAGCAAATGAAATAAGAAACATAGCAAGTTCACTACTAGAAATGACAACACAGAATGCATGTACATACATTGGATACATTGCAAGCTGTAGCTATAGTTTGTGCAGTCTCTGCAGCACGCTTCAAATCAGAGGAGTACACTGCAGATGGCTTAGCTTCTCTAGATAATCGACGAGCAACCTTCAAGTTCAGATTTTTAGATAATGGTAGTCCTCAAGTAGTCAGTCAAGTCCAGGTCCAGATAAAAACTCAAATTACAGCCAGTCCAAGTTTTAGATTTTTCAGATAATGGAAGTCCGTTCAGATCTTCTTTAGATAATGGAAATCCGTTTGAGACAAAACCCTGAATTATAATCTTGTCTCGCGAATGTATAGCTTACCATAACAGCTTGTTGCCTGCCAGTCTCGTTTAGCTCTACATCCATCTGTCCCTGTTAAAGATTTGGATGCTCTGTAACTTGAGAATGATTGATCGAAGAACAAAAAGAGCCTAGAGCCCTAGAGTCTGAACAAGCAAGCATCATTCTCAAGAAAATCAGAAGGGGTTTTCTTTTCCTTTTTATTAGTATTACTATAGTTGATGATGGACAAGCTAGCTAGTGACAGGGGGAAAAAAGGAAGAGAAGAATCAGAACACTGAGTCAGAGACCTGTATGATCCGCAAGGTGTTCGCGGATGTCTCCCCATGGCGCACCACCACAACCTCCACGAAGTCTTTTCCGTGCGACGACGGCGACGAGGCGGGAGGAGGAATCATATTCATATGCGTAGCTCGATCGCTCAAGGTGGTTGGTGGCATCTACAACATGGCAGGCTGCTACACAGAAGGGAATATATGTATCTGTAGTTCTGTACTCGGGAGACTGGAGATAGTTGCAGGTCGTTTGCAGCTTCCCGGAAACCACACATGTGACGTGACGCTTTCTGATGCTACTCGGTCTTACATTCTTTTATTCTTGGTAGTCGTGTTGATTATAATAGTAAATTTCACTAAACCACGTATTTTATGGTTCAAGTTACACAAAACTACATATACTTTGACACTTGTCACTTAACTTCACATAGTATGGTAGTAATGTTTCACAAAACTATACTAATTTTCACAAAACTGCACTATTTAAGGATTTTTTAATAGTGTAGTTTTGTGAAAATTGGTATAGTTTTATGAAACATTTATACAATAATATGTGTAATTAAGTGATAAATGTTAAAGTACATGTAGTTTTCTATAATTTAGACTATAAAACATATAGTTTAGTAAAATTTACTTTAATTACAATCATCATCCTTTTTGCTTGAAACAAATGACTGTCAAATTGGTTTAACTTCGGTGATGATTTTCTTCCATCAACTTGATGGCAATTAGCCACCAGCTTAGGACAATGTACTTTACCCTTTACTGGCACGCTTTAGATCCCTTTCCTCTCCATAAAGCACTAAATTGTCTTTAGAAAAATAAAGAAGAAGAGGACATGAAAAACGATGGAGTGCTGATTGCTGAATGACTCACGTTGGAACTTTGGAAAGCTATACCTTTATTTGTTAGATGGTGAACCGTTTGTACTGTATGTGGTCAGATTGCTCTGCCTGTACTGTTCATGGTTTGGTCAAGCCAAACAATTCACAATGGGGACAACTAGTTAATTATAGTGTAAACAATATTTTCAGAATTCAGATGAAATCGGATGACGGTTAAGTATACAGTGCAGAACTATTATTCAGGCAAAAACTTACGCGCGGAGTGGCACACCCAACCAATTCAAAATGCTTAAATTTTAGGAATTTGCTAAATTTTAAACCCCACCCTTCAGATTTCAAAAGAAAGCTACGGCTCCACCACCGTCTCGTCGCCGTTGATGCGGCCCGCAGAAGGTGGTCCAGCCGCCCAACGACTTCCCCAGTTCCCCTTCCACTCCACTCCTCCCACGATTCCCCACGCCCAATCACAACCCAACTCTCTTCCCGTAGCAGCAGTCGAGCTGAGCTCCCAATCCGGCGAATCCGCCATGCCGGCCACCGAGAGCTGCCACTCCCGCAGCCTCTCATGGCTCGTCAAATCCTGCATCCCCGCCGACCCATCCGGCCACATCGCCGTCCCCATCCCCATTCCCCCTCTTTCCCCTACTCCCCAACCACCTACTCCTCCCTCCTCGCCGCCGGCGTCCCCAATCTCCGCCCTCCCCGACGACCTCCTCCTCGACTGCCTCGCCCGCGTCCCCCGCTCCTCCCTCCCTCCTCTCCCCGCCGTCTGCCGCCGCTTCGCCACCCTCCTCGCCTCCGACGCCTTCCTCCACCTCCGC
>CM002478.1:1359102-1396468 GCA_000325765.3 Leersia perrieri
GATTGAGGAGATCAAATCGTTGGTAAATGGAAGGGAGGGAATTTCTGTTAGCAAAATTCAGCGTACTCAGAATATTTCTAGTCATGTTTTAGCTAGTTTGGGAAGGACTGGGGTCCAAGCAGGGTTTTGGCTTGGATATGATTATAACCCTGTCCTTGAGCAAACTCTAGCTGATTGTAATAACTTCTATTCTGAGTAATGAATTACCCCTTCCCCGCAAAAAAAAATTTGCAACTAATAACACGTGTATCATGTGATCGTTCTTATATGCCTATTCATTCTTGCACTTGCCATTAGGTTTGCCATACAATACGTTTGTATTCAATCTCGAGTGTTTCTTATAGCTGATTAATTATGTCAGTTTGGTGAATGTTTCCTAGCTTCAAACTTCATTTTTTCCTGCATCAATAAGAGAGAGCTGTCATCTACATCGTTTGACTAGTGATTCCCAAGTTTCACCAGAAGAAAGCTTCCTTAATAATTTTTTTCTCTGCTATTGTAAAAGCATGGTTGCCCTCCTTCTGTAATGTCCTCTCCCACCATGCGTGCAAGTCCACTAATTCGCACATTGTCTCTAAACACCATAAAATCTAATGTTTTACTCAATCCCCCAATCCCATAGCAATACCTAGGCATGTTATTATTTGAAAAATCAATATTTTTTACTTTAACCCAAAACAAAATTGACACAAGAGACCCAATTTATATGGCTATATTTGTGTCTGTGACTTGACCTTTTCTAGAAAAAGAACGATAAATAAATCATATTTTAATAGGTATAAGTATATTTGGCAGGTTTCTAAGTCTTTTCTTGCGTGTTACAGCTCACGTGTACGCATGTGGTGTATTCTATTCGAACATTAGGTCTCACTTGACTAAATAAGAAATACTATTAATCTTTTAAGTTCACCTCTATAAGTTTAATTGTGTATATGATTTTAAACAAAAATATAATCAGTTATAAAGTTGTAGATCTCACCGAACTCTATACGTTTGATATAGTTAATTAGAGCATAAAAGGTGATTTGAGATTTTTTAAAAAATGTTTCATAATTGATTTTGACATTAAGACAATGTCAAACAAAAAGGCTGACACCGTAGACCAGCGTCGAGAACTACAACTTTGATATAGACAATGTCACCATCCAAAGTCATTTAAAATAGGTTAAATATATGAAAACTTGAATTTCATATCCATAGGCACATGTATGTCTCATGTCCATAGTAAATACCATAGATGGTTTTTTGAAATCACATTAATGATAATAATGAATCTCATTCACAAACTCTTGTTTTTACGCGCATTTGTGACTATTGACCTCATATTACATATGTGATTATTTGATCGCGATTGTGATATTTACTTAGGAGATGTTCGTTCTCAAACTAGTGAGTCATCATGGGTGCATCAATTTTTTAAGCCTTTCAAATATCATTTTAGAGAGCCAAGTTGTTTTCGCGCATTTGATATGCGCATCCATATCTATTATTATGAGACAATAACGTTTACGTCACCAAGAAAAATATGGGCAACACGGTCATTCCTATGCTATTTTGTAATTGGGATCCTCTGTAGTTAATGTTCCTTGTAGTTGGTGGCTGACATATGGACTCGAGAATAGTGGGTCCCACATGTCAGTTGCTATGAACAGTCACGTCAGATGATCCTTCTCCACTCTTCTGCTGCTTTGGTTGCTACTTGCTAGAGCTTGGTCATCGGTTTGCCAGGAAAGAGACCATGTTTGCTAGTAGTGATATTGGAAGGGCCATTTGATAAGATCCATATGAGAGGGTCCCCTTTCCATTTGATCTATCCTGCTGCTATTGTAAGTCAGTCAGTTGACTGACTTCAGAAAATTACGTAAGTCATCAAAGAAGCCAGATTAGTCAAACACTACAGTTGGTTTTGGACAGAGACGTTCAACTAAATTGCTGTACGCCGGCATACAACTAAATCCATTCATGAGAGATTTGAGACGACACCATCTCATTGGAAGAGTTGGGTGCGCGCACAGCATTCGATCTGCAGTTTCACCATTATGTTCGGAGACATCAGTGGCCAATCGAGCCAAGCAACGGCCACCATTATCTGTCGAAGCTTTTTTAAAGCTAAACCGACACGAGACACCTCATCAAGACTTAAGAGAAAGACTCAACATAACAAAGACGGCACGACTTGAGCTAATCATCGACGACGTCAAGCTAGCGCGTCCACACAACGTAAGCAAGCGCGCGGAAATTGCAAGTTCAGTTCGTGCATTGCTCGCCTTAATTGCTGCGTCTATAAAACGTCTTTGCAAGGGAGAAACCGTCTGTGCAGCACAATTATCGCTTGCTAATTTCACATTTTCACTGCTACTCACTTACGTGCGCAGCTGCCATGGCAACAATGCCACAAACGGCCGCCACCAGCGAGCAGCAAGACGCAACTAAACCGCCCCGAACGCTTGTCGAATCCGTCACCAACTGGATCCACGTCTACTCAGACGGCTCCGTCGACCGTCTCGGCCCGCCTGAAGCTGCCCCGTTTATGTCCATCGTCCCGCCGTATGATGAGCCACGTGACGGCGTCACCGTCCACGACGTCGCGACCGACCGTGGCGTCGACGTCCGCCTCTACCTCACGGCGACGGCTACGCCGCCGTCCGGCCGGCGCCGCCGCCGCCCTGTTCTGCTCCACTTCCACGGCGGCGCGTTCTGCGTGTCGCACGCCGCGTGGGCGCTCTACCACAACTTCTACGTGCGCCTCGCCGTGGAGCTCGACGTCGCCGGCGTCGTCTCTGTCGTCCTCCCCCTCGCGCCGGAGCACCGCCTCCCCGCCGCCATCGACGCCGGCCACGCCGCGCTGCTCTGGCTCCGCGACGTCGCGTCGTCGTCGTCCGGCGACTCCGTGGCGCGCCACCCTGCCGCCGTCGAACACCTCCGCGACGCCGCCGACTTCTCCCGCGTGTTCCTCATCGGCGACAGCGCCGGCGGCGTCCTCGTGCACAACGTAGCGGCGTGCGCTTCCGCCGCCGGCGACGGCGCCGAGACACTCGACCCGATACGGCTCGCCGGCGGCGTACTCCTTCACCCGGGATTCATCACACCGGAGAAGACGCGGTCAGAATTGGAGAACCCGCCCACGCCGTTCATGACGCAGGAGACGGTGGACAAGTTCGTGATGCTCGCGTTGCCGGCGGGGGCCACCAGCCGGGACCACCCGTACACGTCGCCGGCGGCGGCGGTGAGGGCGGCGGAGGCAGTCAAACTGCCGCCGATGCTGGTGGCGGTCGCCGAGGAGGACCTGCTTTACGACGCTCAGGTGGAGTACGGCGAGGTCATGGCGCGCGCCGGGAAGGAGGTGGAGACTGTGGTCAGCCGCGGGCGTGGAATCGGACACGTGTTCTACCTCAACTGGTTCGCCGTCGAGTCCGACCCCGTCGCGTCGGCGCGGGCGAGGGAGCTCGTCGACGCCATGAAGAGCTTCGTCGATAGGCACTGACACTATTACCAATTTTACCGACCGACTCAAGTTTGTATCGGTGCCATACGATGATACGAACAGAGTCAAGAGTTTGTATCGAGTCTCAGTCAAGTACGCGCTATGTCAGAGTTTGTATTCGATCGAGTCGTACGTGTACCTGCCACGTATATTGCACGATGTCTCCGTTTATAAACAAGATTTCCGCTCAACAAATACGTGTCTTCGTCTCTCTCCGCTCACGAAATTTCGACTAAATGGAGCAACACGTCGAGACGATGCTCAGGTTTGGCTTCCGTTTCAACCCGTCGGCGCACGATCTGATCGCTTTCTATCTAGCACGACTGATCGCCGGCGAGCCGCCGAAAGACACCGAGTCTCATCCACCACGCGGATCTCTACGGCGGTGAACCCAACGACCTCGCCGGTATGTTTGCGCCGGTGGTGAGATGCGAGA
The DNA here is from genome assembly GCA_000325765.3 of Leersia perrieri. Classification (NCBI taxonomy): domain Eukaryota; kingdom Viridiplantae; phylum Streptophyta; class Magnoliopsida; order Poales; family Poaceae; genus Leersia; species Leersia perrieri. The sequence continues at coordinate 1,363,023 of CM002478.1, forward strand.
ATGGTGACAGATTCTTCTTCACTAGCTGCAAGCGGCAGAATGGGAGTGAGCGCAAAGCTGGGGATGGCACCTGGGTCTGGCTAAACAACATGGAGGTGAAGAACGAGGAAGGCGTAAAGGTCGGCGAGATGCAGAGCTTCCGCTTCATGAAGTATGGGAGGTACACCGAATGGGTGATGGAGGAGCACCCCTGTGCAGTGCAACAAGCCAAAGCCACTGACGAGGAGCCCGTCATCTGCAGGATGTACATGTCTCCAATGTTGGATTAGAAGTACTTTGATTACGTTTGCGTTGTTACATTTTTCGTTTTGTAGATTCTAGCTTAGTTTGTAGTACTACTCTTCCTAAAGAGCTGGCAGCGCCCTGCGTGGTCAGCAAGGCGTGCACGTCGTGGTTATATACGACGATCCAGAGCATCGGGGCGTTACTCTTATTATTTTTGAGCTGGAATCTCGGGTAGCTTCATTCATCAATGATGCACAAGCAGGTTATGTACGTATTCCGGGACTTCGTGACGCCACTCACGTACTTGAGACCTGCTTGGCAAGCACATGTGCTACCCTATCACACAATCCCTGCTTTACACTAGAGATGCAGATATTAATAAACATCAAACTAAGTTCTTTCACCTCCTTCAGAATCGTAGTAATCAACGATCTTTGGGAATCTCCTAGCTCCCAAAGCTTAACAAAATCGATGAAGTCGGTTTGAAGGTGAACTCTTTGCATGCCAAAGCTTCCATCAGATTCGTGGTGAATTTACAGCAAAAAACACCTTGTGTTCGTTTCACTGTTTATCTTCTTTTCTCTCACAGTGTTCGACAAGAGATTAGCTAGGATCGCTGGAGTGTTGCTGGCATGACATCCAAGGGCGCCTCTTGATTTCGCGGCGCATCAGGAATCAGCTGTTTTTTTACAGCTACAGCTGGCGCCCGTGCCACGCCAGAAGCCCGCGAATGGGCCCGTGTCGCCGGTTGCCAAGAAGACAAGAGGTGTCCTCCCCCGCACGTCCAGTGGCGCACCAGAGTTCTGTGATGGTGTTCGTGACACCGCCAACGCCGCTTGTACCAGAGACTCCTTCATCTACACTGTCATTGATGCCACGGCGCGCTGCCTCGTCGGCCAGTCCCGGCCCAGACATCACGACAGCAGTGTGCACTGGAACGACAACCGCACGCTACTGAGACAGTACAGTGTATACCACGGGTCCACCACCCACAGCTACCACCGCGCTCTTGTCCGCACAGCCGCTGCATTACTGGCTCCTGCTCCCTCTGTCTTTTCTGTACACTTTAACCGTTCGTTTTATTCAGAAAATTTACATAATTATTTATTCTTTTTCTACCATTTGATTCATTGTTAAATATACTTTTATGCATGTATATAGATATATATATTTTATAAAAGTTTTTAAATAAGACGAATGGTCAAACATATATTAAAAAGTCAACGACGTCAAATATTTGAGGACGGAGCGAGTATGATCGAAAGCCTTGTGACGAAAAGCAGAGCCAAACAGACTAGGGAGTATTACAGAACCTCTGGGCTCCGGAGGTCCCTGTGGCGGTTTTTTGCAGTTGCATTTCCATTAGATTGAAATTTGTAACCAAAACAAAGATTAAAATCACGCGGCTGCTGTTTTGTCAATCACCGTGACAAGATTATTTCGAGAGCAGGCTGGTACAGGTGTAAAGTTGAAACAGACTTCCTGCTATCTCAAGTCTCAACTAGCGTGTTGTCACATACACAGCTCTCTCCCTGATTGCTACCCAGGCAGCCAGCGCCTATTATAGATCAGGCATACCAATTCCAGCCTTGGCATCATATGTTTTCTCTAGCGCAAGCTCAATCGGTGTATCCTTTGGGCCAGCTGCATAAATGAAACAAAACGGCCAAATTTAGTTTCCTCACAAAGCGAATATACAGCATATGAATGGTCATATATTGATAGGAATACACACATTTGCTGCATCTCAATGACACAGTAGATAATGGATAGCAAAAATACAAAGGTACAAAACACTTATTTGGTATTTTGACTTCGAGTTGTAACATAGTTCTGGTCCTCTTTGAGAGCTAAGTTTTATGAGTTTCCTTTGATACCTTTCAGTTTGGAACATTACTCAACTAGTATTATTACCATTCCAGTGAAGACAATTTACACAGCAAAGAATAGTACCAAAAGCCAAACATCAAAAAAAAAAAAACTAATGGGTTATGAGACATACGTGATGTAGGTCTTGGCTTTCTTCGCTCCTTCAAAATTTCTGGCCTGGGTATCACAGCACCGGATGCATTCATTCCTCTAGCAAACCTGACTTTAGTCCCATCTTCCAAATACTTGTATCCAATCTTACATGGTTTCCTGTCACCAACATTGTGCGGATAAATTCACCTTTTACCAGTAAAGCGCAGTAGAAATAGAAGAGTTTTTATCTAGAATTTTAGGTGTCACGACACATGATTAAGTATCATACCCGGTGACTGGATCAACTACTTGAACATTTGAAACATGAAGTGGAGCTTCAATTGAGAAAATCCCACCCGTATGTCCTTCCCCTTGCTTAATATGTTTCTTAACCTGAAATTACAATAACATACAATATTATGTAAATTCTTATGTACAAGAAAGAACACTCACATACATAAGACTAGAAAACGTTGTGGGTTTTTGCTACAAATTGCAGGTTCCCAGCAGCCAAAAATAAGATTTTAATACGACATGTTTTTACAGTTTCAACATTCTTCTTTGGCATCTCTTAAAATCAATTCCTCAAGATCCAGCTGGAAGCAACGAATTCAGTATTTATTTGTCATGGCATACAAATCATACATGTTACACATGATCCCAAAGAGATACAGCATGTACTAGTATCCAATACTTAAAACACAAGGATCCAGTAGGGATTGACAAATTATGGTTATTCTAGGCCTACTGGCTACTGGTTTTGCTAAATTGTTTGATTTTTGAACACACAAAGCTAAATTGTTGAGCGTATCGCAATTCACAACCAGCCGCTCATAGAAGTGTCCAATTCCTCCTAACACAAACCTTCATATTTGTGCTATCATTGTGCCACAATGGATGTATGGTCTGAGGAATAATATTATGGTATGATTATTTACATGTTCAAATTCGTATGAGAAGCACTTCGCTGGAACAGAAAAAAAAAAGCAGTTCCTAACACAAATCTGAACTCTCGAATAGACTTTCGCTGTGAAGGACTTAAGTGTCTCGACAAAAAACGAGTGCACCATGGAAGCGCAAAGGATTGGGCCACATACTGCGATTCCATCTGACAGACAATGCATTCTATACTCATTTATCTCACTATATGAAGATTGCTTACTCTAAACTTTCAATAATTGGGCTTTAACATTTTATCCGAAAAAGGAAAACCTAAAACTTTCAGCAGTTAGCATCAGGCTAAAGAATAACTGCACAATTTCTAAACCAGTTAAATCGGTGACACAAAACCATGAAATATTTCAACGAATCAACACAAAAATGCGGTGTTTGACAATAACTAGGAGAAGCGGCATCAGTTACAGAAACAGAATACCAAATTCTTCCCCTCGACGATGACACGGTTCTGCGACCGGATGACCCGCTTGATGAGGCCGCTCTCCCCCTTGTCCTTGCCTCTTATGATCATCACCTGAAAATAAAGAGCATGAAATTGGAGATTGCGAGAACGACGAGGGGAAGAAGAGGAACGCGAGGATGGGGAAAGAGATTTACGTTGTCACCGCGGAGGATCTTCCAGTGCCTAATGAGCTTCTCCGCAGCCTTCCACCCCATCCCTCACACCTTGACACCTACTAGATCTCTCCTCTCTTCCCCGCTCGATCTTGGGTTCCCCCTCCCAGCAGCCGCAGGGCTTGGTTGCGGCGGAGGTGTGGGCGGCGGCGAGGGAGGCGGCGCTTGCGAGATGCCCGAGTCTAGAAGAGTGATAGATCAAATTGGGCCGAGAAAAGTGCTACGGAATTTTAGTTGGGCCGATGTATGATTAATTGGAGTAAGTGGAACTACGGGCCCATCGTCTTATGTGTTTTCAGCCTTTGGGAGATCCTCTCCGAATTGTACAGGAGTAGTCTTTCAATTTGGAAAAACAAAAAACAAGTTTCTGCTAGGCATTCTGGCAAGAAGCGAGTAATGAAATGGAAGAGACATGTTGAATGTTGAGTGAGATTTTGTTTGTCAACGTTTCTCTGGATTGGAAATGGTCCGCTTTTATCGTCAGCTATGCAGCTATTGATGCTGGTAGCCAGCTCGGTTCTCAGTTCTCACATGCTCTTGACAAATGACAAGGGTTACACAATTGATTCTGTTTATAGCTAATCTTAATTTCACAATCCTCGGATCTCACGCACAAGTAGTTGACCAACCAATTAGTAACTGAGTACTCCATCAAGGACCCTTCTCATTGCAGCAATTGCTATTTGCGAGTGGCCTACTCCAGTAGCCTAGTACAGTTCAGCAACTGAGAGAGATAAAGCTGAATCACTTCGCACGTAAAGCGACCATGGCGATAGAGAAACGCACGTCACCGCAGCAACTACCAACTTTATTACCCACCACCTGTTCGACGCAATTCCTCTACGCGCGCTCGCCAACCACCGGCGGCGTCATCACACTTCGCAAGCCACACCAAAGCTCCCACTCCTCCTAGCTCGCCCAAATGGGCGGCGGCACCGGCGACGACGATGTCGCCAAACCCCCTTCAACCACCGCCGCCATGGACGTCGCGTCGCCGCCACCATCTTCTCCGGCTCCGGCGCCGTCGGTTCTCAAGTCCGTGCTCCTCTCCTACGCGTACGTGAGCGTATGGATCACACTGAGCTTCTCGGTGATCGTGTACAACAAGTACATCCTCGACCCCAAGATGTACAACTGGCCGTTCCCCATCTCCCTCACTATGATCCACATGGCGTTCTGCGCCACTCTCGCCGTGGCGCTCGTCCGCGTCGTCGGCGTCGTGGCCGTTCCAACCTCGCCGCCGATGACGCCTCGCCTCTACGCCGCCTCCGTCGTGCCGATCGGCGCACTGTACGCGCTCTCGCTGTGGTTCTCCAACTCGGCCTACATCTACCTCTCCGTCTCCTTCATCCAGATGCTCAAGGCGCTCATGCCCGTCGCCGTCTACTCCCTCGCCGTCGCGCTCCGCACCGACACGTTCCGCCGCGCCTCCATGCTCAACATGCTCGGCATCTCGGCCGGCGTCGCCGTCGCCGCCTACGGCGAGGCGCGGTTCGACGCGTTCGGCGTCGCGCTGCAGCTCGCCGCCGTCGCCGCGGAGGCCACGCGGCTGGTTCTCATCCAGATACTTCTCACATCGAAGGGAATGTCGCTGAACCCGATCACGTCGCTCTACTACATCGCGCCGTGCTGCCTCGTGTTCCTGACATTGCCGTGGTATTTCGTTGAGTTGCCGAGGCTGCGCGCTGCTGCCGCCGCGGGTGGCGCCGGCGTCCGGCCGGACGTGTTCGTGTTCGGGACGAACTCGCTGTGCGCGTTCGCGCTCAACCTGGCGGTGTTCTTGCTTGTGGGGAAGACTTCGGCGTTGACCATGAATGTCGCCGGCGTCGTCAAGGATTGGTTGCTTATTGCGTTTTCATGGACGGTGATCAAGGACGCCGTCACGGCTGTTAACCTGGTCGGATATGGCATTGCCTTCCTCGGCGTCGCGTATTACAACCATGCTAAGTTGCAGGGGCTCAAGGCCAGGGAGGCTGAGAGGAAGGCGGCGGCGTCGTCAATGGCGACGGCGAAGGAGGGTGACGCGGAAGCCAGTGCGCGGCTGCTGCCGGAGAAAGACGGCGGCGGTGATCAGAAGAATTGATCAAAGTCGCTACTACCCAGTATAGTACATTAATGAAGGTTGAGAAATCATCGGCAATGTTTTTTTCATCTTTAGTATGCCTGAAAATGTGGTCTATTTGATTCATGATCATCTTCAAGCTGCTTATTAATGTTTGTAACCACTCATTATTACAGTGAATACAAATGATCAGTGATTCGAATGCAAAATTAAAGCATCCATACATGTCGTTTTAAAGATTAATTTAGGCATCGTGTTAAAAGTTAAAACTCCTCGCTCCTGGGCATTCACTAGTGAGTTAGTGCCTACTGACTAGTGTCCCTAACATCACTGTCACTTGCTAGCTATTTCATTTGATTTTCATCATGAACCGTGAGCGTCACCATAATTAGTTGTTAATTATAGCATTTGTCTGTTGATTGTGCAGCAATGTATGTAGCAGACTATATTTTTTTGTTTCAAGAACCATGTTCAGGAGGTGATGTGTTATGTATGAAGAGTAACGCTCCGGCGCTCTCTACTGACAGTATTATACTTCCAGTAGATATGATCTTAACCGTTCGTTTAATAGGACATGTTAGTCATTTACTAGTAAGTCTTTTCTTTTTTTTCTCTATTTCCAGTTTATCTCCTTCCTAAACGATGGAAGTCATCAGATCCGGATCGACTCCTACGCACCAACGACTCTCACACCATCGCTCTGACGCCCCACATTCCATTGCTCCCACGCTATTTACCTCTTCGTAGTTTTTTCTCTTGGACGGTTGTATCTTTAAAATTTCTACTATCCCAAAATATTTGATAGTATAAGTACATAGATCCAACGGTTAATATTATTTTATACTGTCAGTAGAGAGCACCGGTGCGGATGAAAGGTTTGGACTCCTTTTCATCAAAACAAGATAAGATACTTTGGTGCATGATGCAATAATGCAGAGCTCCAAAAATCTATCCTAACCCATTGGGTACCAAATATCTTTAGTTGTACTCAAACTGCAACAAGAAAAGCCCCAAAACAAACAAGTGCAGCAAGGACAGGACGAAAGTGTTACAAGGTTAGCCGGTTACATTGAGTGACTAGTAGGTTATGGGTTGTTACAAACAGGGATGGCTGTCAACTCCATTACTAAACAACATGATTTTTTTTCTCGTTCCCGTGATCACACTTCTCAAACTACTTAAACAACATATGATCAGTTTGGTACAACTTCTCTAAGAGTGGAATGGAGCTACAGAGCTAGAGAAATACAACTCTACATTCATTGTGTAGTTTTTAGGAGTAGAACTATGGGGCTATTGCATAACTGACCCTACTTTGAGGGCTAACCGCAGATTTGATCTTTTTTTTCACTTTCCAGTTTTGACCCCGTTTTTTAAATTTGAAGCAGCCAAGTGACCCAAGTCCGTTAAGTGGGTTTAACGGTGTTAAGTGAGATAAAAATAGGCATTTTTACCCTTGCATATTTGACCCTACTTTGTAACTCCTTTTTGCATATTTGGCCTAATTTTACACATGTTTCTTGCAACAAATATTTGTAATATTTGACTTATGTTCAACAAATTTGAGACAATTTTGATTGATATTTGATGAAAGTTTGATAAATTTGACTAAGATTTCAAATACATTTGACTCACATTTGAATTAAATTTAAAAAACTTTGTGGTAAACAAAATTGACATAGTTTTGTGTCATATTTTTACAAAAATTTGACAGCATATTGCCTAAAAATCCCAAACAACATACATTGAAGCAAAAAATTGACAGCATATACAAGCATGTTCATATACAGCCTACGATGCACAGATACAGCAGTTTGCCAGCGTACCGGTATCCGATACGTACGGGATACAGCGATACGCGTATCGACGGAGTATCGGATATTTAACGCTCAAAAACAATAAAATATAATCTTTGATACCTCGTTGATACGGCAAGGATACCGAGCCGATACGTGGGCCAGTACATTCTCTGAAAGGCCCGTGAAGAGTACAAGGCCCAACTCAATTCCACTCCCAATTGTCGCATCGCTGCGTCGCTGCGTCGTCGTCCCTGGGTCGCTACGTCTTCGCAGAGAATGACCGCCGCCGCCACCGTCGCGTCTGCAGCCGCTGCCGAACGCCGCCAACCGGTCGCGCCGCCACGAGGAGCTGCCAGTCCGCCACTTCCTCCATTGTGTCTCTGCGAGTCTGCATCGTGGCGGTCGCATTGAACGCCGCTACCGATCGCTGGCCCCCCGTCGTTGAACGCCGCCCTGTCTCTGTGAATCTTAGGTGCACAACTCATTTCTTCTCTCTTAGAGTGCAGACCTTGTGTAGATCTCAATTTTATCTAATACCATTATTTTTGATTTTATTTCGTTGTTTTAAAATTATTTAGTCCCATGTGTATATATATATACCCGCCGTATCGCCGTACCCGTATCGCGTATCGGTGCAACATAGTATATAGCAGGAAGCCCTCCTGGGCAGTAGCAGCAGCAGGAGAGGTGACCGTGACCCTGCTTGGGCAGCAACAGCACGACCGTCCTGGGCAGCAACAGCAGGAGCGGCACCCCTGCATGGGCAACAGCAGGGCCGGGGGATCCCCGTCGCAAGCCACATGCCAGCTCGCGCCACCTCGGGCACGCCTTGCGCCGCCTTGCGCCGCCGACACAAGCCGCCGCACACGCAGCCGCAGCCCACCGCATGACGCAGCTGCAGCCCGCCACACACCATCTCAACCCTAGCCTCCAACCCCTGCGGGAAACAAAGGGGATAAGGTTAGGTTTAGGGTTTGAAGCGGGGGTAATTTAGTCTTTTCACGTGTCCTTTTCTTTTTGTTTTTCTGTTTTTTTATTTCGATTCCTGACAGTATGCTAACTGTAGGGTTAGACGGCTGCTTCAAATTTAAAAAACAGGGTCAAAATTGCAAAGTAAAAAAAAGAGGGTCAAATATGTAATTAGCCCTTAAAGTAGGGTCAGTTATGCAATAGCCCTTACAACTATAGCTACACTCTATATTCTATATTTTATAGAATCTTTAAAGTATTTAGTACATCTTTAGCTTGACGAGACAAAAATCTCGGAGTTGAAGCTTTACCAAAATAGACCTATATTATTTAAAGTTATTTATATATAATAATTTTTTTAAGGAACGATTAAGATTATAAAAGATGATACTCTCAATTTCAAGATGGTAGTTTTCATTTAGTTGGATACAAGTATGAGTAATAAGCTAATGGATTGTCTCCTCCTGCGTGCTGCAACTGCAGGACACTTGAAGACAGCAAGAATCCAATCTTCAATAGCCCTAGCAGTTGTTGGGCCGGCGTGAGAAAGCCCAATTGCTTCAGCTGAGGCGTAGACGAGGAGGCCGCGGTAGCACCTCAGCCTCCACCCTTCCAGTTCACCGTCGCCCGCCGCCTACTCGTCTGCGTCGCCCTTCATCCCACCAGCAGCGAGCGGTGCCGGCATCTGCTGCTTCTTCCGCCGCATCCTTGCTCTTTGGTTAGCACCCATCCATCTATTACAAACATCCTCTTAATCATCCGTTGCTCTACCACACATATGCTTGAATTCGCGTTAGACTTAGCTTCTCTTCTAGATCCGGAAGCATTTCTCTTGGCCTTTTTGCCTTAGTCCTAGTACTAATACCATCAGCTTTTTTTTTTCTAGAAAAATTTGGGCGTAAGGTCCGCCACTGGGCACAATTTCTAGTTTTTTATCATGTGTATACCGTTTAAGATACTACTGAAACCAGTGGCGGACATAGAATTTTATAATTGGGGGTTCAAAAATTTAGTTACTAAAATTATATTATTAATATTGAATATTATAAATTATTTTAATAATAATCTTAAATTGCATTGCATTATTTCTAAATAGATATATAAAAAATAAAATATCACTTTTGTTTTATTTTTTAAAATTTTATATTGTGTACCTTATTTAGTTATTATTAAAATAAAGTTCTCCATATTTAACCATATTTATTAAAAAAAATACATCAACATATATAACATCAAATTAGTTTAGGTAAGAACCAATTTATTTTCATTTAAGATTATTGTAAGCTAGATTATTGAGTCAAATTATTATAAGCTAGATTTTTATAAGTTGAAGAATAATAAGTTGTGAGCCATTTGTTTTCATGGATTGTTAGATGCTAGATTACTAGTTTGCAAGTCTAAAAGAGAGTGAAATGACAAGACGGGTAATTAGCTACCCAATAATTTAAAAAAAAACTCACTTCGAGAATCTTATAGTGATCTAGACTACATATTATAATAATCTCTTATAATAATATTTTTTTATTATTCCTAATAATCCATATTATTATAATTCTAAGTGGAAACAAACATGACTTGATAATAATTTATTAGTTATTGTAGATAGTTGTTATTGCTAGAGCTCACCAATAATATTGATGTTTTTTAAATAAATTTACTAGGTTAAAGAAAATTTGACCTAAATTTGAACAATATTTATAATTCATTATAGTCATTAGATTTATAACAAATGTCACTTTCTAGTTTTTCTTATTTGTTTTTTTTTCTTTTTTCACCTTATTTCTTTGCCATTGTCCCACGTGTGAGCGGTACAAGGGGAGGGATAGAAGTAGTTATGAAAACGGTTTGGAAAGTTTTCGTATTCCGGACCTGTTTTCAGAAACGAAAAGTGTCGGTCGGAATTTTCTTGGAAACTTTCGGAAACGGAAACGAATTCAGAATTTTTTTCGGAAATGGAAACGGATACAGTAAGGCTAGTATCCGCCAGAAACCAAAATTTGTCGAAAACTTTTCGAAAACGGATTCGGAAACTTTTCGGAAACGAAAACTTTTCATATACAACCCATTAGTTTTAGCTTTCTCTACTTACTTTAGATGTTCAAATTTCTTTTAAGTATTTAAGGTGGTTAGTCAAATGAATGTTTTCTTTTTTATATGGTACTTTTGATATTGTTTTTATTTTACCTAATATAGTTCTTGTTTAAAAAATAAACTATATGACTATTTGTATTATTATTATTATTAAAATTGATAAAATAAAAATATTAGTTTATTGTATGTTAGAAAATAATGAGGTGCATCTATTTAATGGTTTAAAAATTCAATTGGAGGGGATTTTATGTTCAGATAAATATCGGTTATCGTATTAGCTTCATTTTCGTATTGGATAATATTTGATTCCGTTTTTTATTGGGTTTTTCCATTTCTGTTATTCCGAAAAAATTACGGAAACGGAAAAGGAAAACGGTAGAGGTGGTTTCCGTAACGAGCCGTTTGCCTAGACAGAAGTCTCGGCTCGGGAGATTTTGCCCCGCCACTGCGAGCAAGCTGCGTTTCTCGGCGTGGCGTCGGCCCCCCGCCCCCATCGATCTCTTCTCCTCCCGATCGAGGCGAGCTCCCGCGAGCAGCTGCATCCTCCCTCCCTGGTGAGCACCCATCCATCCGTTACGCATCCGCAAAATCTTTCTCACAAAGTTCTCTTTTTTCTTCTTCTGGATTTTGGATTAACCCTAGCTAGGTTCTCTTCCAGATCTGGCTTAATTTGCCTTAATAACCAATCTTAGAAGGGAGGGTGAGTGATAGCAGTTTTTTCGTTCTCAAAAAGTTTGGGGTTCAACTGAACCCCCATGTCCTACGTTAGATCCGCCCCTGACTGGAACTTAGTAATGACATTTTTCATATGCTAGTGGCTAGGGACAAATTAAATGCTTGCGTTATGAAAGCTGTACCAAGTTAGTATTTTCTCCATTCTTTGTTATTTGTCTAGAGTGTAAGGCTCAACTGATATCCTATTATCTAATCAGAATTAGATTTTACTTAGATGGCATACTATATAAATTGTCTCTATTTCTCATCGTGTTTTTTTTTTTCATTTCTGTTCTTTTTTTTTCCTTCCCATCCATTTCGTGGAATATTGGCATCATTCTATTGCACATCATCAGCTTGTTGATTGTACTTCACATTGCATCATCTTTGCTTCCCCTCTTCTGCATGCTCTTGCTATCCACGCTGATTGGGGATTGTATCTTGAGAACCTCCCTGAATAATCTCCTTTGTGACCGTATCACTATTTCTTCATTTGTTCCTTGTACAATCTCTTTCTATCCAATTGGATACCATGGGCGCATCCTGTTTGGGATTATTGCATAACAGTTGCTCTATTTTGTTCAGTTGTTTTTCTTCCTATCCTTGTATCATCACTTTGCTCTCCCAATATTGTTGGCTCCTGTGCTCTTTCCAAAGCTATCTTGGAAATTTGAGCTTTTCAAGATGCCAAGGAGGACAGACGATGCTGCTTCTGCCAATTCAATTGAACCAGCCAAATCAGAAGAACATTTGGAGTTTGATGATGATGAGGAGGAGGTAGAAGAGGAGGAAATCGAATATGAAGAAATTGAGGAGGAGGTAGAGGAGGAGGAGGAGGTAGAGGAGGATGACGATGTCATGGAGGAAGTTGAGGAGGTAGATGATGAGGAAGAAGAGGAATCTGATGAAAATGAAGATGAAAGTAACACTAAAGGTGCTCACCAGAAGGATGATACTGAGAAGGAAAAACATGCTGAGCTTCTTGCTCTTCCTCCCCATGGTTCTGAAGTATATGTCGGGGGCATCTCCAGTGATGTATCTTCTGAAGATCTGAAGAGACTATGTGAACCAGTTGGAGAAGTTGTGGAAGTAAGTACTGCTTACATTATCTTTTTTACGTTTTCATCTGGCCTGTTTCGTTGTGCATCACATATTCTCTCATTTTATGCAGGTGAGAATGATGAGAGGAAAGGATGATAGCAGGGGATATGCTTTTGTTGCTTTTCGAACTAGAGGTTTGGCATTAAAGGCTGTCAAAGAATTGAACAATGCAAAACTGAAGGTTTGTTTTATATTGAACTTGAAAATTGGTTATTATGTCATCTCATGTCCAATCTCTATAATGTAACCCCGTCAGTGGCATTGAGCCTTTACCCTAAGACTGGTAACCGACAAAGCAAGTTCAGAACATTTTTACTGCACCTTTTGCCGCTTCCAAATGTGAACTGGTAGAGAAAAAAATAGTGATACCATTCAAATATTATCATGCAATAAGCTTTCGTTTTGTCTTTTATTCAGTTGTATTGCACTGATATCAGCAATTAACTTCCGAGAATTTTGACATAGCTCATTGCAAGCTTCCACAATTTCACACATATCTGCTGTGCTCCCTGCTTCCTGGATATGTAGGAATGGGTAACAGCCTTGTTCGATAGAGAAAGAGAGGGAGGGAGGGATACCATACATCTATACAGGTTCTAATATTTGGTTAAAACTACTGGATTATGTCATTAACAGGATTGTTCATGACTGGGAGTGGTGGTAGCATATGTTTCTACTTTCTACCAATAGTTTTGGAAAACATAGTTTTGCATCCCTGGGCTCATACATGTGTAGAATATTACCTAGTTCCCTGTTGCAATTGGTTTATCTTGATCTATACCAACTGATTGTTTTCATTATGCTTCACATTACAGGGAAAACGGATAAGAGTTTCTTCATCGCAGGCTAAGAACAAGCTATTCATTGGAAATGTACCCAACAGTTGGACAGAGGATGATTTCAGAAAGGCTGTGGAGGAAGTTGGTCCAGGAGTAGTAAAAGCTGATCTCATGAAGGTATGGGATTAGGGTATCAACAACTTTATTATGCAAATTTTCTTTCTCCTAAAATTTTCTTTGTACTTGTAGGTCTCAAGTTCAAATCGCAATCGGGGTTATGGTTTTGTTGAATTCTACAACCATGCATGTGCAGAGTATGCAAGGCAGAAGATGTCTTCCCCAACATTCAAACTAGATTCAAATGCTCCTACAGTCAGCTGGGCAGATCCTAAGAATAACGACTCGACCTCTACTTCTCAGGTTCTTTCAAGCATAAGATGAACAGTGCTACTTTATTCATGTAGAATTCTTATACCATGGTATATTATATGAACTTGATACTTTGCTGTGTTTTCAGGTTAAATCTGTATACGTCAAAAATCTGCCCAAGAATGTTACTCAGGCACAGCTAAAAAAGCTGTTTGAGCACCATGGTGAAATTACAAAAGTTGTTCTTCCTCCTTCAAGAGGTGGTCATGATAATAGGTATGGTTTTGTTCACTTTAAGGACCGGTCCATGGCCATGAGGGCTCTGCAGAACACAGAGAGATATGAGCTTGATGGTGAGATGTCCTCTTGCCCTGAAATGTCTCACTACACATTGTCTTGTTTCTTTAGTACATTCAGGGTCACACATATTTCTCTAACAGGTCAGGTCCTGGATTGCTCACTTGCGAAACCTCCTGCTGCTGATAAGAAGGATGAAAAAGTGTCACTTCCTACTACAACAGGAGCTCCGTTACTCCCTAGTTATCCTCCACTTGGATATGGTATCATGTCAACACCAAGTGCCTATGGTGCTGTTACTACTAGTACTGCCCAGGTACATTACATCCCCTTTTGTCCATTTCATGCGAAAATGAATGCAAAGAAGTATGATTGATCATTGATGCCTTTGCATTGTGCAGCCTATGTTGTATGCTCCAGGAGCTCCTCCAGGTGCAGCAATGGTTCCAATGCTGTTACCGGATGGCCGTCTCGTATATGTTGTGTAAGCCCTACCATATATGTTCTCCTGTAACAGCTAATACATGCTATCAGCTCGAGATGAATTTCATTCTACATCATTATGCCATTTCCACTGACGATGATATCTTTGTTGTTTCTTGCCAGACAACAGCCTGGTGGGCAGCTGCCACTGGCTTCGCCTCCGCCGCAGCAAGTCGGACGTCATAGCGGCAGCTTCAGCGGAAGACATCATGGCGACAGCGGCAGCGGAGGACGTCATGGTGGCGGCAGTGGCGGCTCCGGCAGTAGCAGGCCAGGTGCAAAGCGGCAGAGGGGAGATGACCACAGCAGTAGCCGCAATAAGGGCCGGCGCCGACCGTACTGAAACTACTATTGATAGTTGTAGCTAGCGTTTAGAACAATCTGTAGTGTCGTTGCAGAAAATTTACCAGGAAATCTGGTAGAATCAATAATTTATACTGTTTGTACTCATCGATTTATCAGAGGAATGCTTTTCTGGAACAGAGTGTACACGCATATTTAGCTGTATTTTCGTATATTTTCAGATCGCTGAATGCGATGGTTTACTAGTAGTAACCCCGTCTCAGGTCTCTTGTAGGCTTGTTTTACATTGTCTTGTGCCTTTGCAGCATCGTCGATTCGGCATCGTATGATCGTAAGCTAGAGTTCTGGACCTGAAGAAGCTGAAGTAGACAGTGAGGTAAGCTCTGGATTCGCTGGGTGGCGCCGCGACGTGTGTGCTGGAGACTGCAGACACGCTTGCTTTGCTGCCCGAGCTGAACACGTCGTGTCGTGTCGTCTTGTGTTTCTCTCTCTGGAGATGGACGGGTACGTGCCGCCACTCCATCCATTCTTGGCTTCTAATCTCCCTTCTTTTTTTTTTCGTGTGTGTACTAGGCTTCTACGAATCTAAACCGTGGCCGCTGCCTGTGCTGCGCCTGCGCTGCTTCTCGACGAACCGTTTGCTCCGGGGAACCTCCTATAGGGCGGCGCCGTCGGACACCGGCGACGCCGCTGTCCGGCGGTCCTGGCAGTAGGTAAAATTAAGGTGCGTGCTTTCTCCGCCTTGAGTATGGATGGTTTATTTTCCTTTGCAATCAAACTGCCAATTGTTCCTAATTTGTGCACGAAAATTTCTTCTCTTTGGGCATCTTATGAATCTCTGATGCTTTCATCGTGCATGACAAATATGGATACCTTACTGTCCCCCCTCCCTCCTGTAAAAGTATAATATTTTACTCAGGTTTGCGATGTGCTGTATGCCTGTAATGTAACAACCTATATTCATTGATATTTGCATTTTTGCCTCAACAATCTTGTAGGCAAACTGCTACAGTTTAACATGATCATCAATGATGCTAGGCTTGTCTGATTTCCCTCAAACATAAACATGTTAATAAGTTCTGCTCCAATATACTAGTATCTCTGTCCCATGACAGAAGGGATTTTGCCATATCTCGGTCTGTTGTCGCCAATGTTTAACCTAGATTATTTTACCTACTTAAGGGAACATTCTTGTGACATGTAGTTTCTCTATTCTTTCAACGGTCCATCCTGGTGAATGTTCTCTGACTTTTTTGAATTTTCTAAACTTCGGACGGCCTATTTTGTGCAAAAGATATTATATACCCAGTTACCCACCTGCTCATTTAGTCGTCTGCACCTTCCAAGTTGAAAAAAAACATGGATGACGGGGAGATAGAGCTTTCCAGCGAAATGATGTTTCCAAATCCAGAGCCTCCTATCAGCCTTGATGATTTCCTACCAAGCATCAGGACAACATGTACCCACACTCATACTTGCAACCCGCCTGGTCCATCAGCAACAGCACACACCCATACATGCTACCACACTCACACTCGTGTCTTCAGCTCAGATGATGATAGCTGTGGAGGCAACAAAGACGAGCCAAAGAAGACCCGCAAGCCATTGGGCAACCGTGAGGCTGTCCGCAAGTACAGGCAAAAGAAGAAAGCTCATACAGCGCACTTGGAGGAGGAAGTGAAGAAGCTTCACGCCATTAACCAACAGCTGGTGAAGAAGCTACAAGGGCAGGCTGCACTTGAGGCAGAGGTGATGCGGTTGAGGACTTTACTGGTGGATGTGCGAGCCAAGATCGATGGTGCATTGGGTAGTTACCCATTCCAATCACAATGTGGTGATGCAAATGTTTCGAGTTGCGATGGAATGTCACAGTGCTTTGCGGGAAAACCAGGTTTGGGTGTGAACCAAAACTGTGCACCATCTGTAGTGAATTGCCATATCAGCCCGGATTCAGGGCAGAACTTGGTGGTGCCCCATGCTTTGAGCCCTAGCGATGCCGTTGGAAGCTTCATGGTCTCATCTAACGCCAGAGCTGAGTAGATATTGTAGGTATTATTTTGTTTCTAGCTTGTCTATGAGAAGATATGTCAGTAGTATTATGATGCCATGAAACATATGGAGTGTGGTCTTCTTTTCTAAAAAGGATGGATCCTGGAGGATTTATGCCTTATTTCCTTGATGGCATTTACCCCTAGATCCGGGTGTAAATTTGTAACGAGTTTCAGTAGAAAGTCTTTTTGTTAAAGGGGAGCTCATGTGGATTGCAAGTGATGTTTGAGCAGCAGACTTGTCCTCCTTTTGCAGAGGTCCTGTCAAATTTTGGGGAAAATAAAACTAGCTGTCATTCACCTGATGTCTGAATATCTAGCATTTGTCAATTCCCATGATTATTTAGATTGGTTAGGACAGAGTTGCAACAGTCAGCTGGTGATGAACTGATGAGCAGCACAAACTGATTCTGGAACCGGTCCAAATACAACTACAATTCGAGTTTTGTCTTCATTTCAGACATGCACTGATGCGCACAGTATACACGAACCCAAAAACTCATAGATCTCATACGAACAGGAATACCATAAAAAGATACATCTGCACTGACAAAAACATACAGAGGAGATTACAGAACACGACTCACCAATACGATTACACGACAACTCGAAGAGAATCAAGCAACAGCTAGCTCAACCAGCTGAGCTCAGTTTCAGTTCCAGACAAACGCTGCGATGGCGAGAACAGCAGCAGCAACAGCAACAGAGCAGCCCCCACCGGCGGCCATGGGACCCGCCGCGCCGTTGCTGGATGAGCCGCCGTATTGTGCGGTGGCAACCTCAAGATGGCTGACGAGGAAGACAACGAGCAGCACGCGCGCAATTACCAGCTTGGGAGAAGAGCGCTCCATCTTTTCCAGTTTTCACTTGCCTGTTCAGAAGTTCAGACCTCAGAGGTGAGACGATGCACCGAGCATTTCGCTCAAAATGGGCTGGATTTATATAGAATTGCCATATGGAATCATCTATGGAATGTAGACAATTTTGACATGGTAAACGTAGCATAAATACACAATATTAAGTTTGTCCATTTCTCTCGTGTCGATCTGGATGGCCTGGGTTTTTGCTGCACGCTCGTCTGACAAATTCAACAAGCCAATGAGGTGTTGGCATCGTTATTGATGCTAGCGTTGCTTCCATTTTTGTCACTTGTAAGTTCTACTGGACTTGAGCTATCCATACAACAAATATGATAAATTTTCCTTTTTAGAGTCCAAAACTGATGAGCTGATTGACAACGTCAGTTCTTATGGATTGGTTCACACCTTCGTCGAGGAAACTCAGATAAGTGTGTTTTGACTACATTGCATTTGTCAAAGAAGAACTTAATTTGGAACGAATACCTGGCTCAACTGATGCTGTCAACCACAGCCATGTCGATACGCGGAGCTGGTCGATCATACCTAGGCTAAAAAATAAGGATATTTTTCCCCTATTACTCCATATTACATTAAGTTTTTCCTTCCATTGCCCCATTATATTCTCCTAAATAAACTCAACTGTTGACGTTACAGCCCTTCTGAGCTGAGAGACTTGGGAGTGCATTTTCTTTAGAGGGCAGGTATGTTCAGCAAATCAGCATGGCAAGATTTCAGTGATCAGGCTCAACATAAGAAACTTTTGCAATGCCTTATGCCTCAGTTCTCACTAAAACACCTCGACAGGCACAAACTAATAACTTTCAGGAAATCGGTGCCCCCTCCACTTTTATCCGGGCTTGGGACAGGCATTGGCAGTGTTAGGCACCCCCTCTACCCCGAAAAAGAACATCCCAACAACCAAGCAAGTGAACAGAAGAAAGGGGAAAAATGGGGAACATGCAAAATGATCGAGTCAGCTACCAATAGTCCATCAAGGCATCACCATTACAAATCCGTCATCAGTAAATTAACTAGTTCTACAGACAAACAGATGCGCAAATGAAACCATCACAGTAAAATAGACTAGCAATGCAAATGCGCTGGGAAATAAACTTAACCACCACTACGTACAGGTAATTTTACACTTCTAATTTGCAAAACAGGTAGAGAACATTACAACTATAACACCTAGGGATAACCAGAATATGCATTCTTTCTTTGCAAACAGGTAGAGAACATTACAACTATAATATAACACCTAGGGATAATCAGAAGATCACACTACATTCTCTCTTTCTTAGGAAGGGCAACTAGTAACAATCCATATTGGATTCATCGGGCCAATAAACTTAGAAAACGCCGCTTTTGGGGACTGAAATCATCTTAATTAATTACTATTATGCGAAAGATCATTTCTGCTAAATCTTAACATCAAACAATTGTAACTCTACAAAATAACAAATCCACCTTCAATGTCTTCACCGGATATGAATGACATAGAAAGTCAGCGCAAGTGCATTTCAGAAGTTAGATCATCCAAGCATTAGTGCAAACTACACGCCTTAATATGCAAAGTGGATAATTCTGGATTGAGAATAGTAATGTTACTGGAGAAAAATGTTAGATTTCCCTAATAAATAATATACATCAACACCCATACAAAAGGAAAAGAATTATAAAAACAAGTTGGATGATAATATATTTAATTTAATTGCATATTCATCATCCTGTTAAAGATCATAACCATCATCCTATTGAAGATCATATCATATCGAACTGAGGCGACGTATGTTAGGACTATGTGCACTATATTTAATTCCATAGTCATCATGTTAAATTAACTAGAATAATATTTATTATCAAGCATACTAACGAAATAACGAAAAAACAACTAAGGAAGAAACCTAGAAAGAAATCAGGAGGGTCAGGGATAAAAGTCATAATCTCTGTCATTAATATAAACAATTTAGATGTGCATATCACTTTGCTAAAATAAATAGGTAATATTTAATTCAGGTAATTTATGCACTTTCAACATGTTGTACATAAGATTCAAAATTCAGGTAATATTAAGTCTTATGCACTCTAATAGGAGGTAAATTATGGCATGATCAAAAAAGAATGGCACATAAAATTTTTAATACAAGGCTTGGGGACGGCATTGGCAGTGTTATGTTAGGCACCCCATACACCAAAATAGAACATCCCAACACCCAAGCAAGTGATATAAATAGAAAGGAAACATGCAAAATGATCAAGTCAGCTACCCATACACCATATCAAGCCAAGCAAAAGATTAAACAAAACAACTACCATTACAATCACTCATCAGTAACTAACTATAGTTCTATAAGCAACAAGTACCCTACCAACGAAAATAAACAAATGCAAATGTAATTGCAGTAAAATAGACTAGCAATGGAAACACACCATTAGGTTATGTAATTTTAGTAGTCTAGTTTATTAAACAGATAATGTACAATTCAGTACCTCAAGTTAGTAACAGTCAAATTTGATTTATCACGCCAATAAATTTAGCAACGCCACTTTTGAGAAATGGAATCATCCTATCACTGCTAAATTTAATTCTCAACATCTGACAACTGGAACTAACCATAACATGAAAAAAGACAATTGATATCTCACAGAACTGAAATCATCTTCAATATTTTCTTCACAAGATTATACATGAAATACAAAGTCAGCTTAAGTGTTTCAGAGTTGAGTCATCCAGCATGGTTAATACTCCTAACACATAGCATTAGTGCAGACTACACACCATAATATGCAAAACAATAAATTTGAATTGAGCATAGGCAACGTTACTCAGTCAAAATGTTAGCTCATGTACACAAACTGACAGCAGTTACAGGGAAACACCACAACAGGAAATAAGAACAAGTTACCATTATAATAATATTAACTTGAGTGCATGTTTCATCATCCTTTCAAATATCATATCAGTAAGTCCATATTCATCAACCTATTAAAGAAACTATAAAAACTATCTACTATTAAAGAAACTATAAAAACTATCTACTATCAAGTATATATCAATACTAAATCAGAACTGCAGCTAATGAAGAAAACACAAGATGGAAATCAGAAGAAACCTGGTCAGGGATCAAGTCATAATAAGTATATATCAAATTGCTAAATATTTTGTAATGTATGGGATGCGGGTTCATATAAACAGTTTTTGTGTATCTATGAATCTATGTCTAGTAATCCATGAGATGCAGGTTCATATAAATAGTGGACATCAGATATTATTTATTGCAATTCTTATCAAACATAATAGTTATAAACATCCACATTTTCATCTATTATTATGGCTATACATAAAGTTAGAAGATGGGCAAACAATTAAAACTATGAAGTATGGACCCTGCAAGCTGATTTAAAAATTCATTGGAAATATCCTATTCCTGAACGAACATGCACAAAATTAAAACAATGCCATAAGAACCAAATAGTTCCATTATATTGTTCCATAATGTGAGTCAAATGGTGGATCATCAAAAGAAATTACCATGTTATAACAATTTTACAGACTAAATCAGGAGTATGGATGTATGTATATTTACAGTTTCCAACATCAGAATGATGCTCAATAAATAAAACATATAAATTACAAGACGGCACAAAAAAACCAACTGATAATGGCCCATCATCTACTGGAATGAACCCACAATCTGGCTAGTTAGAAAGCAGATAGTACAAGCCCAAATGTAAAAGATATTGGACCAACTAATTAGAAAGCAAATAGTACAAGAACTCCTCTATATAATTTCTACTCAGTCAGAAGAACCTTCAAGCAGATGTGTTTACACTTCACACTCAAACCATCAAGCTTCTCAGGGCAGGAAAACAAATTCAGGTCCATTATTTTTCTTGACACAAATCTTGAAATTAATTTCACCAACTATAGTCAAGATTCCAGAATCACCTTCACAACGTTGTATATTGTTCAAAGGAATCCATCTACCATATAAATTTTAGGATCTTTTAGCTACCACATAACCTCCATAATAAGCTTTGCCAAGTTAACATCAAAAGTGAGAACCATGGTCACATCTAATAATTCTGACAAGACTGACTGAACCATAAAGGGGAATTGGACTTAATAACCACATAGTCCCGAGCAGACAAATGCCTCCAAATAACATCAACCTTTTGTTAGTTTTGATCAGTAACAAGCAGCACCAGTCTTGAATGAAAAGGAGAAATCATCTTGTACATCAATAACTAATCCTAATCATGACTAATTCATACCACACACTTCAATTTCACTGCATAACAACTGCATAATAGCAGCATATTGAAAATTCAATAAATTGCAATTAGCCATAACCCTAAACCAAATCATCAAGGTTCCTAAACCTAACACCAGTAAAATGGAAAAATCATGGGATCTGTACCTCAAATCAAGCAGGTAAAGCACCCCAATGTAGTTCCTGTACTAGCATAAAATTAATCCACAGGGAAGGCAGTTAAAAAGAACTACTTAAATCCTCATGAAGGAAACCCGGAAGTTACAACTTTGTTGACGAAAACTGAAGAATCATTCCAACACCATCTTTCCCTCGAACTTTAGCAATAGTGAAAATTTCTACCCAACCATCTTCAAAGAGTATGTATTGCCGGAATTGACCAAATTAACTGTTCAGATCTGACATTAACATCAGTGATTTTAAAGCTCTAAACAGACCTAAGAAAACCATCCCCGACCATATCTTTAAATGTTCTGATAGGACTTGAACTTATCATAAAATTACCGCATCCGAAGGGAAAACTGCACAATTGCAAGCAGCTGAATTGTCTCGAAGCAACAGGCATCACAAACTTCCAAGGAAGCGCAGTTTTAGTATGACCAATCCTAACCACGACCAATTCAGAGCGCAAACTTCTGCTTATCTAGCCTTGATCATGACCAAAATATCCAAGCTACAACTCAACTGACCTGGCAATCCATCTCACCAAACAGAAATTGAAGCAAACTAAACCAGTTGCACAATCTTAACATAGTATTGCCAAAACAACAAAACAAAATTAGCCATAAACCGATCGAAAGAGGGATCTGTGAAGAAAACTAACGAAACAGCAGAGGCGTATCGCCACCCCGAACCGAACGGATCAAGCAGCCACCGAAACAGGGCCCCAAATCGAACGAATCAATCACCAGAAAAAGACGAGCAAACGGGCGATCTATCCGGCTAATTGGTGCACCTGATCAATCAATCAACAAAGGGCAACGAACTAGGTGAGATCGAAACCGATTGCTCCTTACCAACCGACCTACCATCCACCTGAGGCGGTGAGAAGAGATGGGGAAGAAAAATAGCATGGAAGAGGAGGAAGCCATCGAGCGATCCACGACGAAGAGGAGAGGGGGTTGTGGATGGATTTATACAGGAGCGAAGAGCATGAGGAAACCGAGGCGTGAGGCGGTTCGGAACGGAATCGGAGTAGGGGAAGGAGGCGGTGTTGGTGGGCCCAGAGAAGTCGTGTCGGTGTGCGGCGTTGAGGTATCCTTTCGTTCCTTTTCCAGTGTCATTTTGGGGACAAGACATTCAAGGGGATGGAACTATCCTTTCTTTTTTAGTTTTCCTTTTTTTAATTTATTTCGCTTAACCGAAGCCGTGCAAGCCTGACAAAAAGAAGCAGGGGCATGCCTTTACCGTCCTAATAGCATGTCCAATGGTTAAGACAGCGTTATATATAATTTTCTTTCCTCTCGTCTAGAGACAGCATAAGAGACACTATTTATAATGGGTTGTCAATTGTGTCGTATTTATATCCTTTAAAAATAGGATTAAGTGAGGCAATAAAAACCTTCGTCTAAGAGACAACTAGGCTACAATGGTGAAAATCTTATACATAACATACAATTGTTGTCTTTTACACCGTAAGCAAATTAACATATAATATATTTCTCTCTTTTCTTTCTCTTTCTTTCACATATGCAGAAATCCTGCATGATACTATATTTTTGACGAAAACCTCAATGACACGTTGACGAAATGTCTCTATATGCATCTTTGGTTTTCGTCAAAAATAAACCCTATTTACTCGTTCAACCATCGACATCTGAATGGATGTTTCATACGAAGATTTCCATCATAGCTGCAACTGAAAACTATAGAATTCAGCAAAGTACCGTGAATCTGTGATCCACCGTTGCACGACCATAAAATAAACACCAAACGGTTGCGTTCCACGAAGCTAGTAGCATCTATGCACTGCTTGATGGCCACAACAAAAGTATGCGCATTTCCGCTCTTCGACGCGGAACATTTCACGAACGGGGTTCTCTGACTTCTTAAAAAAAAGTCACGGGATGACCAGTATGTGTTTCGGGTATTTTTAACCATCTGATTCGTAATGAACGCTCGAGATCGACTGCTATAGTGAACGGTGAACAATGAATGCGAACAGTACATTTTCCTGTTTTGCACTGTTGCTACAGTGATTTAAGTCATAATACTATAGCTCAAGACTCATTTTACTGGTCATTTTCGTGACTTTTGTGTATAAAGTTAGAGAATCCAGATTGAACATTTCAATGGTCTTTCACTCTAGTGCTAGAAATATTTGGTTGATAATCTTTGATGGACGTTTCTTCCAAGGCTTTCAACCTGTTCACACACACAGGATCCGGCTCCTCTGTCTTTGGGGTAAAACGGCAGATGCAAATTATATTTTTTTGTCTTCGGCTAAGTGGTAAATAGTAATTTGCCTTTAGGTATTGTGTATACTGTGCAGATTTTACTGTAGCAGATCAATCCAGTCTGTTCACTGCTGATCAGATGGCTGAGATTAGCCGCAAGTTACGGCACCGTTCACCTCTGTCTTTCTATGTTCTAAGACGAGAAATTTGCATATTTGCCATCTTCATCACGTGACTTTGCAGAAATGCCGTCTTCAAGATTGGTTTCGCAAAATTGCCACTTTAAAAATAGACACTTTGATTAACATGCCATTTTCACTTTTCTTATTCATTTTAATTTGTTTCCCCTTAATCACAATAGAAAATGACACTTTTGTTTCTACCCAAATCCATATTTCTAGTTGTACATGAATAGATCGATCTCTTTCTACAGGTATAAGTTGGGCAAAAGTGAAAATGGCATGTTAATCGAGGTGTCTACTTTTAAAATGGCAATTTTGCAAAATCAATCTTAAAAATGGCATTTCTGTAAAGCCACACAATGAAGATGGCAGTTATGCAGATTTCTCGTTCTAAGGCAGGAGCCGTTTCCTCACATACTGCCAGCTCTCCTCAACCAAGTGATGGAGCAATAGGAGCAATGAGCTTGCCAGTTTGGAGTTGACGCCTCTTGCCAGCAGATATCTTTTCAATGCAACCTATAACTCAGGATCCAGATATCTGCAAAAACAAAAGAGTGTTCATATTTCTACAAGAACAAATTTATCTGACGACAGAAATACACTAGGAATTCGGACTACATTTCGGACGTGGCCAACCAGCTGAACTCAGTTTCAGTTCCACACAAATGCTGCGACGGCGAGAACAGCAGCAGCAATGGCAAGAGAGCCGCTCCCACCGGCGGCCATGGGACCCGTCGCCGTCGCGCCGTTGCTGGACGATCCGCCGTATTGGGCGGTGGCAACCTCGATATGGCTGACGAGGACGACGACGAGCAGCACAAGCGCAGCTTGGGAGAAGAGCGCTCCATCTTGTCCTGCTTCAGCTTGCCTGTTCAGAGTTCAGACCGATGGCATTTCGCTCAAAATGGCTGGATTTATATAGACTTGCCTTGTGGAATTATCTATGGGCATACTGACAAATTGACATGGTAAACGTAGCACATTTCTAACTCCCTCGTGTTTGATATGGACAGCTGGGTTTTTGCTGCATATATGTCTAAAAATTTCAACAGGCAAATGAGGTTGCTGCCTTTTGGTTTTTATGCCACTTTTCCTTACTTTTTGCCACTCGTAACTTTCACTGGACTTAGTTATACAGACAACTGTAATCAAATTTCCTTTTCAGAGACCAAAACTGATCAGCTGTTTGATAACGTCAGTTCTTATGGAGTGTTTGCCCTTAGGGACGAGAAATCACAGAACTGCACTGCATTTACCAATGAGCTTAGAAGAAACCTCGGTTCAACTGATGCTGTCAGCTACAGCCAAATTCCATATGCGGAGTGGGTCGAAGATTCCGAGCCATGGAAAACAGCATTGATCATATCATGCATTGCCACCAACAGACACAAGTTAACTGTGTCATGTACTGTAGCAGTTCTCACCGAAAATACCCGGACATACACTACACAACTCACAAGCTTGAAAAATTGGTGCCCCCTCCACTTTTATCCGGGCTTGGGACCGGCATTGGCAGTGTTAGGCCCCCCTACCCCCAAACATAACACCCCGGATACACGCTTACAGACATGAAGGAAGTAAAAAACAGGAAAGAAAACATGCAAAATAACAGAAAGCTAAACCGTAACCCACCAAGGATATACCACATCAACAAAAGCAAAATGTTAAATCGTCACCAATTCAGTACAGAGGAGAACAAGCAAGGGGGAGCTTATAAGGCAACCATCACCGGAAAATAAACTGGTCATGCAAATGCTCTTAGGAAACAAACTGAACACCACGTTTAGATAATTTAATTAGCATTCTGTTTTATGAGACAGGCAAAAAACACAAGTACTAACAAAGACAGAAAATACAACTAAGAGCACACTTCATTTTTCTTTTCTGTAAGCGCAGAGAATGATCAATATTGATTCATCAGCCAATAAATTTAGCAAACGCCACCTTTGAAGAATGGAACCATTCATGCATACTGAAATACGATTGACAAAACTGAAATACAATTGCATCTTCAATATTGTATTCACAGGATATACATGAAATACAAAGCGCAAACACATTTCAGAAAATAAACTGGTTAAGAGCACAGAAGATTCAAAGCATTAAACACCCCAATATAATCAATAGAACTTGGATTGACTATATCAAAATTAATTAACACAGACACAAAGTCAGACTTAAAAATTCTCCAAATAATACTATTAGCCCACGTACTACAAAACTGGCATAAGGTATAGACCAACACTAAAGAAAAGGATAAAGCTTAGTTATGTAATTTTGCAAATTAAGTGTCCTGTTATACCAAATCAATCATGGAAACAAGTTAATAGTATCAAATACTAGAGGCTGTAGCGCAAAACGAAGAAAACAAACTATCTAACGAAGAAAACACAAGATAGAAATCAGAGAAATCATATGGTTCATGGATCAAGTCATGTAATCATATTTACAAGCATTTTGGTTGTATATCATATCGCTAAAAACATTTAGAATAGACCGATTAAGATTGATATCCACTCTCAACATGCAGAAAATCCAAAGATCGTAATAAAATTTAAGTTTCTGCTCGCCAAAGTGGTAAATCAACTATAAAAGGATGTCAAATAAAATACAAAATGAAAATTCTTGCAGGAGGTAAAGGAAAATAAGACCTCAAGTCAACCCAATTAATTGCCTTACCTATGACTATGAGCATCAAGGCAAGCTTTTAATAGCAATACTATAGATGTCAATTACTAGCTCAACAATATCCAACAATACAAAAATTGATGATTACCCTACCTTATTTTCACACCAGAAAAGTGATGCCATAAAACAAACATAACGGCAAAAATGAAACTGTAAAAGAACGCTAGCTCTAACAAGAACATGTTGCCACCTTAAAACAAAACGAAATTGAGCTAAATTTATCTTTAATCTTTAAAAATATAAATTGATTTTACTATATATATGCAACTAATAAGCATGCATTTTCAATAAAATATCCTTTTCTGAACTAGATTAATAAAAGTATATCCAGTTGCTCTCTCTGGTATTTGGGACTTTAGGTGATTTAGCAAACAGTAAATGGGTACAACACTATGCTCTTATATAGTTCTATTTTGCCAATTACTGAAAATGGGGGCACTATGCTGAATAAGGAACAGAAACATAAAATTATGCTATGTACCAAACACATTGTCAGGGGAGATAACATTTATCGAGTCAGCAGAAAAAAATGTCAATACACAATGATAATGAATGCATGTATTCCGAATATATTAGTGAATTCGGCTCAATTCAAAAAGGCTAGAAATAAGACATAATTTACAACAATTCTCATCAAGCACATAATATAAAAACATCCAAATTTTCAGCCTTTATGAACCTACACGAAATCTGCACATTGAACTTTACTTCTATACCAAGTTTAGATGTAATAGATACAAAAACCAGACCTCGCAAGGTAATCTTAAATTTACGGGGAATATCCTAGTGCCCAAATGAGGCAGGCGCTAAATTAAAGCTAGAGAACAATGCCATAAGAGCCATACAGATCATGCAACCAATTTTATTAAACGCAGGTTATTAAAAGAAATTACAATGTTACAAAAAAAAATTACAGACTAACTAAATCAAGGCATTATCCTCTGTATCACTTAAAAGTTACAATTGTCAACATCAAAAGTATGTTAAACAAAAACAAATTACAACACGACAAACCAAACCAACAAAGGGCTGGTCCTATACTGGAATGAGCCCACAATCTGTTATGGAACAGTAGAAGCCCAAATGTAGAGTAGAAGTACGCAAATTAGGAAAGCAGACAGTGCTACTAAGAACCCCTCCATAGTTCAGAAAGCAATGGTTTGTACTCTGAAATCACCTTCACAACCTTGTTTATTGTTCAAATGGACATAAGGAGCCTTCACAAGTAATGACACGCTAAAATAGCTTTCTGGAAGTAAACAAACCAATATTGAAATTCTCTTGAGTCTCTAAATGTTCTTATAGAAGGATGGGAAGTATTGACCACAGTTTCCAGCAGACAAATTGACTCCAAATAACATCAGTCACTTACTAGTTTTGATTTAGAAAAAAAAATATCACCAATCTTGAATGGAATTGACCACATACTCCAATTTCTCCTGCTTTACTTTAATATGCCAAAAATGTTCAAATCGCAAATAAAGT
Source organism: Leersia perrieri (assembly GCA_000325765.3). Classification (NCBI taxonomy): domain Eukaryota; kingdom Viridiplantae; phylum Streptophyta; class Magnoliopsida; order Poales; family Poaceae; genus Leersia; species Leersia perrieri. The sequence goes on from CM002478.1 coordinate 1,391,682, forward strand.
GGTAGGGTAGTCTCTTGTAATGGAAGCAAACCAACTGCACAATATTAACAAATCGCAACTGCTAAACCAAACTATCAAGATTAAAAAACTGCCACCAGTATACAGGAAAATCACGGGATTTATACCTCAAACCAAGCAGGTGAATCATCCAAACGCAAGCATGTAATCTACAGTTGCTGCACTAGCACAAAATTAATCCATAGGGGAAGGCAGTCAAAAAGAGCTCTTTAAATCACCTTGAAAGAAATCCTGAAGTTAAACTTTCCCTAAGAACTGATATGGAAGAACACCACCGTAGAATCATTACAACGCACTCCTTTACCTCAAACTTCAGTAATAGTGCCAATTTTTTAAATCCAAGAAGATTAACATGGTCCAGTTTAGACACCTTCAAATAACCTTAAGTATGTCTTGACGTATTGTACAATTAAAATCAGTGATTTGAAAGCTCTGGTATACCTAGGAAAACCATCTCCAATCGTATTTTAGTGTTCTGACAGAACCTGACCTTATTGATCATATCAAATACCAGATCTGTAGGAAAATACCCAAAATATCCACGGTACAGCTTAACTGACATGACAAATCCATCTCCATCGAACAGAAATTCTAGCAAACCAACCAATCAACCAACTGCACGATCTTAACATAGTATTGCCAACAGAACAAATCACAATTAGTCATAAACGAATGAAAGAGGGGTTACTGTAAAGAAAACTAACGCAACAGAAGAGGCCAATCGCCGAAACTAAACCCCAAATCCAACGGATCAATAGAGCAAACGATCTATCCGGCTACTTGGTGCACCTGATCAATCAATCAACAAAAAAGGGCAACAAACGAGGTGAGATCGAAACCGACTTACCATCCACCTGAGGCGGTGGCGGAGAGAAGGGAAGAAGAATCGCAGGGGAAGAGAACGAAGCAATCCACAATGAGGAGGAACAGGGGGATCGGGATGAATTTATAGGGGAGCGGAGAGCAGGAGGAAATCGAGTCGGTGGGCGAGAGGAGAGCTGGTTCGGAACGGAATCGGTGGTCGCCGCCTATTCTAGTCGCAGTCGGAGACGGTGAGTCGGTGTCTGTGTTGGTGGGCCCAGAGAAATCAGAGACAGTGGGCCGTGGCTCGTGGGAGGCTTTGAGTTATCCCCTTCGGCGTGTCATGGAGACATTGATGGTGGCCTGGTGGGCCGTGGGCATTATCGCTTTCATTTTTTTTTTCACTTTTTCTAAGACGTTATTATCGCTTAGCGGAAGCAGACACGCTTCGTCGTCCTAATGCTTTCGTATTTTTTTTCACTTTTTTCAAGGACGTTCTTATCGCTTAGCGGAAGCAGACACGCCTTGTTCGGCTGGACAGCCAGGCCAGCCAGTTTTTTAAAAATACATTCAGTCTAGCCAACTTTTTTAAAAAAATTATTTAGCTCAGCCTATCCAGTCGAATAGGGCTCTAATCGTCAATGATTCATTGTTAGCAGACGCCAGTTGCGCAATTGTGAATTTGTGATTCACGCTCGCTGTGTTCCGTCCATCCATGGCTGCATGCATGGAGCACAGTATTTTTTTAAGGAAATAGTAAAAATAAATTGGTGGCGAATATTCCCCATTGCAGTTTTGATATTCAACCAAAATAAATCTCGTTCACTCGTGATCAATCTTCCACATTTCGATGGATGTTGGTGTTGGGTTCTTATGAAGGTACCAATCATAGCTGGAACAAAAAAAAAAGAAACAGATTCGACCAAAATATGGTGATTACGTGGCCGATTCCACGAAACTAAACTAAGCAACACAATTGCATTCCACGAAGCAGAGTACGCATTGCCACAACGAAAGTGTGCATATTTTTCACCCGGAACTTTCTAATGTTCTTCATTGCGGAAATATTTGCTCAATGATCTTTGCTGAATATTTCTTCCGAAGTCTTCAACCAGTTCACATATTGCCAGCGCTCCTTCTCAACCAAGTGATGGAGAAGCGAGCTTGCCAGTTTGGAGTTCACGCCTCTTGCCAGCAAATGTACTTTCAATGCAACCTGTAACTGAGGATCCAAAACTCTGCAGAAAGAAAATGGAACCGTCACTGATTGCAATCAAGGAGGAGGAAACCAAGTTCGCAGTGATCTTAACTGAAACAACAGGAATCAAATTAAGGTTCTTGCATGTTTATGGAGGCAGAAATACGACCCTTAAGTGGAACAATGTGATACAGCCAACCTTCATGAATGAGTTGCTTGATATCTGGTTCATGAGTAGGGTGTACAGAGACATCATAGCTCAGAAAAACACAGAAATCATACCCACCACTGAACCAGATATCAAGCACACACCTAGCTACCAAGGTTAGTTCAACTGCTAGTGACAATAATCCTTTCAGCAAGCCTCATTGCTGAAATATGGACCGTTGAATCCCTAACCAATCCCATTGTGACATTATCTATTTGAGATGACAGATTTTATATTATCCATTCTGAGATCATTTTCTAAACAACAGAAACAGCTGTAATGATGAGCCATCTTAAGCACTCTAGTCCCGGTTAATGCATCTAAGTGGTCGATGATATTACAGCCCATCGACTGTTACAACAAAATCTGTAGCGGCTTGATTCAACAGTAAACACACAATTTAATCCAAATTGCGTAAGTTGACATCAGGATGGTTACATGGAACAAAAAGGTGGAACATTCATAGTTGTCAAAATTGTTGTTTATTTTAATCCAAAATCAAGGATCATTTTTCGCCCTTTCATGGTCACATATTTTAGGTTCCATATGTTAGCAAAGCATTTTCTACTAACAAGCTTTTCATATTCCTCTTGAACGTTAAATAAATGAAGACGATCAGGTGAAGGTTCCATATTGAGTATGAGCATATCAGCATACTCATACTATGCCCAAGTAATAGGCATGTTTAAAAAAACATGTGCACCAACCACAATCAAGTTGAGCACACATAGACGTGCCATAGCAAGCATGCTTCAAAGATTTTCCCTAACAAAAGACACCAACATATAATTATTAACTGGGAAATACAAGCGCAAGCAGTAGGCCCTAGCAAGCAGCAATTTTATGAGAATAATGGGGAAGAGATATTTGCTACCTAATACGGAGTAGTACCAAAGTTTTTCCTAAAAATCATACTTTAAACTGTAAGTTTAGAAAGTCCTAAATTGATGACCTATGGACAAATTTTAGCGAATGAAGACCGTGGATTACATTTGGATCTAATACCAAGCACGCTAATCACAAGTAATATAAAACTGCACTAAAATGTGGTGGGAGTGCTTGTTGTTACAAGACCTATTGCAGGATCTCCCAGTTTATAATCCCACTGCACACACGACAATATCCACAGAGCTCAAAAGTTAAAGAACCAAACGAAATGAAGAAACATCACCTGAACTCTGGCCCTTCATACTTGTCCCCTCCAGCATCGCCAGCAAATGAGTGGTAACGAACAGCAGTAACATCATAATCAGCAGCAGCAGCGGCATCGCCATCACCTTCGCCTTCAAACGCGCGACAATCGAACTGCAACACCGGCTTCACGCCAGGCTTACTGACGAACACCTTCATGAGCGCGTCCCTGGGGCTGGGCAGCGGCTCCTCCCCCCCTTGGAATTGGAGCGGCGCGAGCAGCGCCGACACTAGTACCTCCTCGGAAGCGTCCCTCCGGCGCAGGATCACCTCCTGCCCGCGCGGCGCGTCCGAGACGGTAGTGAAATCGGGAATGTCCTGCGAGAACCAGAGAGGGGGAATGAGATAGCGGCGCTGGATCGGAGGAGAATGCGATGGTGGGTACCTGGGATTGGAGAGAGACAAGGATGGGGAAGGGGATGAGGAGGAGAGCTCATGGGCGATCTCGGCGCGGACGGCGGCCAGGACGCCGCCGTCGTTGGCGCCGCGGCGGAAGGCGGACGTGGCCAGGCGGCGCAGCAGCAACATCACGCCGGAATCGGTGGCGTTGGTTCGGTCGGTCCGCATCAAAGCAATGGAGGAGGGCCGTTCGCAAACCAAATGGGCTACACTCGTAGAAGGCCCAGAAACAAAAAAGCCCAACTATGAGAGGCCATGAAAACTGAAAAAGGCCTGATTCGACAACGGCCGAGCCGAAAATGTCGTGGGCAATCAACGCCCACAATTTCGGTCCATTTGGTTCTTCACATGTTTAAGGGGAACGGCGATTGAACAGTGACTTCAGTTGGTAGCAAAAGGGGAAAAAGAAAGAAGGAAAAATGAACGGTGGGTTTGTGTTGTGCTTAACCAATAGAACTGACTGGACTGCAAGTAGTCGTGGTTTACACACATTGTGACTGTGATAGTAACGACGCGGAGGAGTGCCCGGTGTTGCCTCACTTTGCAACTACTACTGCTACCGTGCTACGGCATATATCACGCTTTCTGAATAAAATCGTCATCCATCGGGCGAACACAGTACAGCCGCGGAGTAAGTGTGCTCATCCATCAGATGACGGACATAGCAAGGCAAGCAAAATCCAGTTGCCTGCCTGGTGCCTGCCCTTGATGCATCCACACATCCATCGGTCACACGATACGACAGAGTCAACGGAAAGCCCTAGCCATCGCCTAGTCAAGATCAATCTCTCGTCAAAAACAAAAGAAAAATACACACAGGAAAGTTTCAAGTTGCGGAAGATTAGAAAAATGGCGAGCCTGACATATTCCGCTATTCTTTATCCCTACCATACAGGAGTGTTTTACGCCTATGCCATTAAAAAAGATGCCGGTTACCTGTGTGCCACTAAAAAAATTTTAGACACCTGCTCC
>CM002478.1:1396568-1408111 GCA_000325765.3 Leersia perrieri
GGAGGAGGAAGAAAATGAGGGGCAAATTAGTCATTTCCTACATGGGCCCCACATATCAGAGCTCATTTCTTGACTGAAGATGGACGGAATGGCATACGGGTAATAGAAAGTTCGGTGGATGGTATAGAGGTGTCTAAAATTTTTTTAGTGGCACACAAGTAACCGGCATCTTTTTTAATGGCATAGGCGTAAAACACTCACCATACAGCCAGAGGCAGTTGTCTTCCCGTTCTAGAGGCCAACTTGAGCTTTGGAGAGAGAAAAACAATTTCTTTCCCTCTCCGGCCGGGCAGAGTACTAGCGGTTAGCGGAGTAGCAGTAGCGGTGGAGTGAGTGGTCACCGCCACCGGCTGGCGGCCGGAGATGGAGAAGCTGGACAAGTATCTGCAGGAGCACTTCGATCTGCCGGCCAAGAACCCGTCCGAGGAGGCGCAGCGGCGATGGCGGAAAGCCGTCTCCATCGTCAAGAACCGCCGCCGCCGCTTCCGCTGGGTGCCCGACCTCGACCGCCGCACCTTGGACAAAGACAAGGTCCGCTCCACCCAGGTACTAACTGCAAACTAGTTGACCTAATCAATTCCCCTCTCCGCGCTTAACTTCGTTGTTCACTTCACGGCCTCACGCTCTCTGTCTGATGATTTGAACCCCCCCCTCTCTCTCAACTGCATCTCATCTTGGGTCGATTTGTTGGCAAGAAGCCAAGAACAACATATTAGTATAAAAGAAACTGCTTTTGATTTGTGTGTTCTCTCTTAAGTGCATATTATTCAGTAGTAACCGTTGTTGATCTTGTCTTGCCATCAGATCAGATTGCGAAACATAATGCACTTTCCCTGTTTAGTTTGCTCCACATGTTCGGTTCCGTTCATTGGCTCATCACTGGCAAACAATGAGGACACAAATACTGGGTATTTATGCTGTTGTTTGCTACTAACAAATTACTACGTACGTCCGTATCATGTTGACCTGTATACTCGCTTAGGGAAGAAAGACCAATTATCTGGGCCAAGCTGACCGGGACCCTCGAGGAAGCTTCCGCGAAGCAACCTTGCAAGAGTCCAAAAAAATGGTCTTAAAGGACCCTTATCACATTGATTCTGTCATAGTATTCTCTTCACCTGTCATTGTCTGCTAAAAGAAAAAAAAATAATTGTTTGTTTGGCAAGAAGGATCTAAGGTTGTGTGCCTCAGAGGCTGAGATTCTTAGGCTTCCAAAAAATTTTGCCCAAAAATAATTGTATTTGGCAAAAAGACTCTAAAGTTTCATGAATTTGTTCTATATACATTACTATGTGTTAGTGCTATGTATTTTTTTAGTTATATATGTGGTCTAGGTTTAGTGGATACTGGATAGGGTGAGCAGATGCCAATCTATGACTTTTGGGCCACCCTTTCTCACATTATTTTCATCACACACAAGTCCCCTATTCTACCGTTCAGTCATCTGAGACGTCTAACTTCTGTTCATTAGGGGCCTTCCCCTTTTACGATAATGCTGGTCAAAGATGCAAACTTAGAATCAGACATGTTCATGACTAAAACTTACTTTAGTCTTAATATAGTTCCAAAACCAGTCCTACACTACCACAGGCATCTGATTCAGTAGGTACATCGAATATGTTCAGAATTGGAAATCAATAAGCAGTTCTTAAAGCAGAGAATCTTCTTGCTACTTTTCTAAGACTAGGTTGGCGGCTGAAAGACATTTTCAAAACCAATTAACCTGCCAACTAGTTTGGTTTATAGCTTTTGATTGAATTCTTCTAGATGGTTGGCTTAGATGCGATTAATTTTGATGTGAATATAATTACTTTATAGCTAAGAAGTTAACTAATTTGTTTTTGACAATCATGCTGGAAATTTTTGCAGCACTAAATTCAATCATTTGGTTGATTTGCTTTCTTGTAGGCTGAAAAACTTACTTGTTACACCATGTAAATAACAGCTAATTCTTTATTCCAATCCATTTCTAACATAAATCAAAAGTATTGAAGATATTTCTATTATAAGGAAATGACCATTATCTAAAAAAAAAAGGAAATGACATAGGATGATGCAGATGTAGAGTGGCAACATAACTTCAAATGTAGGAGAAAAGGAGAATGCGGTAAAGTAGCTGACAATCATGTTTGCATAGAACTCAACGCAAAGTTTCTTGTAAAAACAATCATGGGGGCTAGATTTTGTACCACTATATTTTGCATGAATTTTCCAAGCCTTCTAGTGCGCAGTTGAAGTGAGTTATATTGTTGCCATCCGAAGGGTTGGTTAATTAAATTCATCGTCACAGACTAAACAGCAGTGTTGTTATTCCTTATCACTTAACACATTACATAGTAGGATATGTGATTTTGTCTTACGACTACACGGAAATAGTTATTATACCCTCTATACAAGCAGTAAAAGTCTTCCACTTTTTGTGCTTGTTTTCCAGGAAAAGATTCGGGTTGCCCTCTATGTGCAACAGGCTGCACTCATTTTTAGCGATGGTATGGAACAGCCTTTTACTTTATTGTTCATTTTGTTGCATTTTCAACTCTGTGTAACTTGATTTACTCTTAATGCTCTGAAAAAAGGTGCCAAAAAGAAAGAGTACAAACTAACAGAGGACATTATTAAAGCTGGATATTCCATCAATCCAGATGAACTAGCACTAATCACAAGCAAGCATGATTTGAAAGGTTTAAAGATGCATGGTGGGGTAGACGGCATATCTAAAAAAGTCCGTTCAACATTTGATCGTGGCATATGTGCTAGTGACTTAGATACAAGACAAAACATATATGGCGTCAACCGTTATGAAGAAAAGCCTTCAAGAAGTTTCTGGATGTTTGTTTGGGATGCATTGCAGGACATGACCCTTATAATTCTTATAGTATGTGCATTGCTATCTATTGCAGTTGGTTTGGCAACAGAGGGTTGGCCAAAGGGCATGTATGATGGCTTGGGAATAATACTCAGCATTTTCTTAGTTGTTATGGTTACTGCTGTCAGTGATTATAAGCAGTCACTCCAGTTCAAGGAGCTAGACAATGAAAAGAAAAAAATATTTATCCATGTAACCAGAGATGGCCGTCGACAAAAGATCTCTATATATGACCTGGTAGTTGGTGATATAGTTCATCTCTCGATTGGAGATCAAGTACCTGCTGATGGACTGTATATCCATGGATACTCCCTTTTGATTGACGAGTCCAGCTTATCTGGTGAGAGTGACCCAGTGTATGTTTCTCAAGATAAGCCATTCATCTTAGCAGGAACTAAAGTGCAAGATGGATCTGCTAAGATGATAGTAACTGCCGTCGGTATGCGCACTGAATGGGGAAAATTGATGAGCACATTGAGTGAGGGAGGAGAGGATGAGACACCACTGCAAGTTAAGCTTAATGGAGTGGCAACCATTATAGGAAAGATTGGACTGCTATTTGCCGTATTAACATTTTTAGTCCTGCTGGTTAGATTCCTCATTGACAAAGGCATGACAGTTGGTCTGCTCAAATGGTATTCTACTGATGCATTGACTATAGTAAACTACTTTGCAACAGCAGTCACTATTATAGTTGTTGCTGTACCTGAAGGATTGCCCTTGGCTGTTACTTTGAGTCTTGCATTTGCAATGAAAAAGTTAATGAATGATAAAGCACTTGTTAGACATCTTTCAGCATGTGAAACAATGGGATCTGCTGGTACCATCTGCACAGATAAAACAGGAACTTTGACTACTAACCATATGGTTGTTGACAAAATATGGATAGCTGATGTTTCAAAGTCAGTTACTGGTAACAATAATTTGGAAGATATTAGTTCTGTGGTTTCTTCAAGCACATTGAGTCTGCTTTTGCAGGGCATATTTGAGAATACTAGCGCTGAGGTGGTCAAGGAAAAAGATTGTAAACAAACTGTCTTAGGAACCCCAACAGAAAGAGCAATATTAGAATATGGGTTGAGTTTGGAGGGGGATCGTGGTGCTGAGAATAGGAGCTGTGCAAAGGTTAAGGTCGAGCCTTTCAATTCAGACAAGAAGAAGATGGCAGTGCTTGTTTCATTACCCAATGGCGCATCTAGATGGTTCTCCAAAGGTGCATCAGAAATTGTTTTGCAGATGTGCGACATGGTGGTTGATGGTGATGGAAATGGTATCCCCTTATCAGAAGCCAAGAGAAAAAACATCTTAGATACTATCAACTCATTTGCCTCAGACGCTTTAAGGACGTTGTGCCTGGCATATAGGGAAGTGGATGAGATTGATGACAATGCAGATAGTCCAACAAGTGGTTTTACTCTAGTAGCCATTTTTGGTATCAAGGATCCTGTGCGCCCTGGAGTTAAGGATGCTGTAAAGACCTGTATGTCTGCTGGTATCACTGTGAGAATGGTAACTGGTGATAATATCAATACAGCTAAAGCTATAGCCAAAGAGTGTGGAATATTAACTGATGATGGCATAGCAATAGATGGACCAGACTTTCGTAGCAAGAGCCCAGAAGAGATGAGGGACCTGATCCCTAAAATCGAGGTTCATAATGCTTTCCTCAGATTATGCATATTACTAGGATCTTTGAGAAAACTTTATATCTGTAAATGTTTGGCAGGTCATGGCTCGTTCTTTACCGTTGGATAAACATACACTTGTGACAAACTTGCGAGGTATGTTTCGTGAGGTGGTTGCCGTGACAGGTGATGGTACAAATGATGCTCCTGCATTACACGAATCAGATATTGGACTTGCTATGGGCATTGCAGGCACAGAGGTACTGTTTCCCTATGCAAGTGGGATACTATAAATGTAGTATTGGTAAAAACTACAAAAGTCAACTGTTTGACATGGATATGTAGGTGTTCATTCTGAATGAAATAAGTTGGCCCTGACAACCTATTCGTTTGTTCTCAACTTTCTTTTTCATTTCCAGAAATGGCGTAACTTCATTCTGTATTTGTGCAGGTTGCCAAGGAGAGTGCGGATGTCATAGTACTTGATGATAATTTTACAACTATTATAAATGTGGCAAGGTGGGGTCGTGCGGTTTACATTAACATCCAAAAGTTTGTGCAGTTTCAGTTGACTGTCAATATTGTTGCTTTAGTCATCAATTTTGTCTCAGCATGCATCACAGGTGGGGGCAGCATTATAGTAATTGTCTGGTTCTATCTATTTCAATCAAGTGATACCTCAATAATCACCATTCACCAACACGGTACTAATGTTTCACTCTTCCATCACAGGGAGTGCTCCTCTCACTGCTGTGCAGCTGTTGTGGGTCAATATGATTATGGATACATTGGGAGCTTTAGCACTAGCAACAGAGCCTCCAAATGATGAAATGATGAAGAGGCCACCTGTTGGGCGAGGGGAAAGTTTCATTACAAAGGTCATGTGGAGAAATATCATGGGCCAGAGTTTATATCAATTAGTTGTACTTGGAGCTCTCATGTTTGGTGGGGAAAGGCTTCTGAACATCAAGGGCCCAGACTCCAAAACCATCATCAATACACTAATATTCAACTCCTTCGTGTTTTGCCAGGTGAGTGCATTATGGAACATCATAACCTTGCTATTTCTAGAAACATCTGAAATAAAAATGAGTGCTTTTTTTTTTTGACTCGCCTTAAGATGTGTTTGCACCCAAACTTATGTTTCTAATACCATAATTCTGAATTCTGAACTAGTGTAACACATTACATAAGCACATTATATAGGTAAATTTCTTGTACTGATGATGATGTTAACTTCAGGTATTCAATGAAATAAACAGCAGAGAAATGCAGAAGATAAATGTTTTCCGTGGCATCCTTAGCAACTGGCTCTTCATCGCAATCATAGCCGTGACTGTAGCATTTCAAGTGGTAATCATAGAATTTCTTGGCACTTTTGCCAGCACTGTTCCACTCAATTGGCAGCATTGGCTGGTAAGCGTAGGCCTTGGGTCCATCAGTCTGATTGTTGGTGTCATCTTGAAGTGCATACCAGTTGGGTCAGGTGAAAATTCTGCGACTCCAAATGGTTACAGGCCACTTGGCAATGGTCCTGATGATATATAGCTGATGAGCAATCCCTAATGAATAACAGTAGAATCCAGGGTGCACACCCAGCTTCCCAGCTCAGTTTAGTTGTTTTGGAATACACTAACCAACGACTGGGGCTTTATCAATTTTGCCAAACTGCACTATATCATATGTCATGTAATTGTTAGTATATCACACGTTACTGACGTGCAACCCCTTTTTACCACGTTGCTTTCAACTTCGACAGACTATTGTATCACTGACTTCGCAAAGATCTGTCTGTACATCACTACTACGTCGACAAAGAATCATCAGAACTCAAGAAATAAACAATCGTTGACATCACTACTACGTTGATTATTAGGGGTGCCCGTCGAGATTGGGATTGGGATTATCGTTGCCGACGTCGGCAAACAAACTGTCCAAGAAAGCATCCATCGACGGGTCATCTTCCACTCGTGACTCTTGTCTCATCTCCTCATTAGAGCCACCAACACCATGGTCATGGCCATACATTGGGGCAAAGTTGGTGTTCTCCCCGTTGCTATCCTGAATTGCCAATGGCATCTCACTCTCTTGTCTTGCCTCCTCATTAGAGATGACACCATTGCCTTGACCGTACATCGTGTCCACGACGAAATAGGTCATCTCCCCGTTGCTACTCTGCATTGCCAATGGCACCATCTCTGCTCCTGCTCCGATGCCAGCCTCGCCATAGTAGCCGGCGTCGTAACCTGACTCCGCCATATCTGTGTTCATGAGGAAATCGTTGTAGCAATCGGCGTCATAAGATGGCTCTGCCGCCTGTGTGTTATTGGCAAAGTTGCCGTTGCCGTTGCCGTAGTTGTTGTTGTCGTAATCCTCTGGCTTGATGGTAGCAAAGTCGGCGCTGTAGTCATTGTAGTTGACGTTATTGCTGGCGTCACCTGACGTGTGTGTCGTCGTCGGGCAGTAGAATTCCGTCAAGGCCGTCGCCGCTTGATCGGACGTCTCGTCGGCTGCAGACTCATGCTGTTGTCCCAGGCGAAGTCTCTTCTTCCCGACGACATTTTCATCGCCTTTATTCTTCCTAGGAGATTTGTACACCTTGCAGATGACCATGGTGCCCTCATCGGTGATAGCCGCGGGAAGATTACTCATTAATTCCTCCATGAGCCACTCGGTCTTGTCCTTGTTGTGCTCACCCGTACGGTACTCGAACGCCTGCCGCTCGCCGAATCCATGGACGGCCTTGCGCCTCTGCGAATTGTGCCAGTTGCCGAGGTCGCCGTCGATGCAGCGATTGTTCCGGCCGGCGTTGCCCCTTTTGTTTCCCTTCCACTTGGCGACGGACAAAAAGTACCATGCTTTGGTGGTTTTGCCGACGTGGGCGTACTCCTCGTGCGCCTGCGTTAGCGTGCCCGGGTCGGTGCCGTACACGTCGGCTTTCACGACGATGCCGTGGAGCTCCTCGATTGGACGACCGGTGATCCAGTGGTTGAGGTAGTCGCTGATCAGTTCCTCGTGTGTTGGCTCGAACCGGAAACCCGGAGGCACCTTCACGTCCATGTTGATTCGAATTGGTAAAGAATTAAGGCTACGTTCGTTTTGTTTCAAAACTAGGTTTCGCGCGGGCGATCAATCGAGTTGTTGTGTCGCTCTGAAAGGAAAGCACCGCTGCTGTTTTCGTATTTATTTCGCCTAGTTTTGGTCGAGTTCGACTCGGTTGATGGAACGAGTCCGATCCGAGTTGAGTCCGAAAATATCTGCTGCTGTGCGGCAAATTTGCGCGCGTTCTGGGCGGGCGAGCGCGAGTCCGAGTCCGAGTCCGAGGCGGCTTAGATAGTAGGCTTCAGACTGACATGTGGACCTGCCCAATCGAAGGCTAATGTCTCCGCGACCGCGAGTCGTCGTGCTGCTCGGGCGTGTCCTCTCCGGCTCTCCCTCTTGCCATCAACCAGCACATCTAACGATCTGCGGGGCGACGGAGGAGTGCAGAAGTTTCAGCCATCTACCGGCAGGGGCAGCGCGCAGCAGCGGAAGCCACCTGCTGACAGGGGCAGGGCGCAGCGGCGAGACACCAACGCGCATTGGCGGCGACCAGGGGTGCGTGCACGCGCGATCGAGAGAAGCGCAGCTTGGCTCGCCAACGTCGCCGCTCAATATTGCTAGCTGTTTTGAAAATCTTCGACTCAGAGTCGGAGTCGGCACCTACCGTGTTCATCGTTCGTTCCATCTTATAGTAATTAGTACCGCACTGCTTAGTGACGACGAGAATGACGGAAACAAATACGGGATCTTCACATAGCTTCTCGCCGGGCCAGGTAGCGCTGGCGCCGTAACCCAAGCTTTCGGGGGCAAGGTGGTGTGTGAGTTTGGAGTAGGACGCACTGGGAAAAATTCTAGGAGTGATGGCCTTGCAGCGGCATGCAGCCGCGTTGGTGAAGTTGGCAAAGGCGCCTGATGATAAAGCTTCCCTCGAGGGGCCATCGGTAGGCCTTGTCTAAACCACCGGACAATCAACTACAAAATCTATACGGCCCTGCCCCGGAGGCTGAAATCCATTCCTAGACCGGGCGCCTGCTCTAGCAAAACACACCACCTTTTTTTTGACATTTTTGTTCCATTCCAATTTTTTTACAGTTGAATTTGGTCAAGAAATCAACTCTACAACCTGTAAGACGCCACTCATATTTGTTTCCGTTTCCTTTTTGCAATGGAATCTTGGACGGCAATTCAAGTTCCATAGTTCACCCCAACATCACCTTGACTGAAGATCTACATCAGGTACAACCTGACAATTCAAAGCACTGGCAAAGCATTTTGAAAACTTCATTTCTCTCTATGTGGAGAGTGCGAAAATACAAAGCTTTTTGAAGAACTTCATTTCTCTCTGTTTATGGCGTTGGTGGAAATACGTGCGCTGTCAAAGGATTTTGAAAACTTCATTTCTCTTTGTTTAGCCATTGGGGAAATACCAAAACAATATGATCTTCAACTCGGCTTTGCCCTCCCTAAATAGGCTGTTACAATGGATCGAATAAGCTACTTTGTGAGTTGAACACAAGCACAGGGATCCATACGTAGGTGCAGAGCTTCAAGAGTTGCCCCAAAAGAAAGAACATTGATCATACACATCACAACATTCTTTTTTCAGAACTATCCTCACATGCATCATGCATGAGCTTTTCGGGGAACCAGTTGCGTCATTTAAATCCACACAACAAACTCAGTTAAAAACAAGTCAATGAACAGAAGCTACAGAACTGTTTCAAGGTGTCCTGAAAGGTCGACTCTGCAGTAGTGCAGTGCACCGCCATTTTATGCAATGAGAAATGGGAGCACGGTCAACATGAAAGTCTCGTAAGTAAAAGTTGCAGAGCCCGAGTAGGCCGTGTCCTTTTCCTTGAACTTCTCAGTCAGACCCTGTAAAATAGTTGAAACAAGTGAATGTTAATACAGTGCAAACAGAGCATTATGCTAGGACTTCACAGAGTTTGTGATGTTGTTACCTTAACTGTGAGGCAGCATCTGCAAAGGAAAACAAAATAGAGTTAGGATTGTAATATAGGCCTAATTGAGTAATAGAGGATATCCAAATTTTAATCCAACCAATACTAACTATGAGGTTAGTTTTGCATCAGAAAACAGGAGGAAGTAGAGAGGCCAATTGGTGCATGCATTAGTTATAATTATTGCATAAAAAATATAGTAGAAACATCTTTAGCACTCATATTTAATAGGAAATATCATCATTAAACAGCCACTTGATCAAATAGACTATTTTTGTGTCAACAAATGTCCAAAATTAGATTTCTGTAAGCTCATAAAGCTGAAACGAATTTGAACTAGATCCTATAATAATTAGCTGATAAACGATATGAACATAGACTAAACAAATTTTAGAAGATTGGATACGTTAATAGATCAAATAATTACTAAGGAAGCTCAGAAAACAGACTTAAAGGAGTAATCTTACTCAATGAAGTTATCATATTCAATAGCTTTGTTCTTGCCTCCAGTCTTGTCAAATTTAGAAACAAGCAAGTCTAGCACGGTTGGAGAAACTGAATATCCCAGACTGAGAAGAGCATCACGCAATTCTGTTGCATCAATTTTACCACTTCGGTCACGATCGAACCTCTCAAAAATTGACTGCACAATACAAGCAGAAAATGTACATATTCAATTTAAACAATTAACTTCATTAGTTCCACCACCCAGAAGAAATGGAAAATTGAAGCTGTAGCATCTCACCCTCCAATTCTGAAGGCTGTAAAACACAGAGATAAATTCCTTAGGCCCTGAAAGGTTCAAAGCCACAAACTCAATATGGTTTGCGGGGAAAAAATCAATAAGACAAGAAATTCTTAAATTCAAAAATACTATCTAGCAATCCACTATTTTGTTAATCAGGTGCATTTTATAGGCTAGAACTCAGAGAGCCAAAATTCCAGATAACCAGTTCAGTAACTCAAAGCTGAAACAGAGCACTGTTTTCAGAGTATACACACTGAGTAATTCACAGCTCACAATTTAATATCTACAAAGAAAACAGAAGCCAAAGAAATAGGACAAATGTTATTCATTAAGGTTGCAAATATCGACTTTTCAGTTTAGCAGTAATCTGACATTTTGAATAAAACTGACTAAACTATGTATACCAGTTAACATGTATAAACTATGTGCCAAAGCAACATGCCCTTTTACTGGAGTAAACCTTTTTTTTAAGGCAGAACCCAAATTCTTTTTAGATCTCAAACCAGAAGAACTTACAAGTTCGTTGTGCAAATAAACAAGTAGTATGTGTCTAGTGTGTACACCAAAGTAGACCATAACATGATAACCACACAATATGAGCTGGGATTGTCCATAATTCTGTTGGATCCTTTCCACAAAGAGAAAATTAAAACCGCATTCCAACACCAAAAGTAAACTCCCGCTTAAACAATTTGCCACCATATGCTATATGGTCGTCCCATCACGTTCCCAATCTTCTTCCCAAGTGACAAATCGTGGCCGTATGATGCAACAATGACTACATCCACGCATCGCCGGCCAAAAGTCGTATACTCGCACGGCTATACCGTGGGCAGCTCGAAAATCCCGAGCAGTGCCACGTGCTAATCGCGTGCCACTGGTCGACGGCCCATGGCCCAAAGCACAACCACCATTACGTATGCGGCCGCTGACCAGAAGAGAACAGCGCGCAAGATAGCCCCCCATGGCACGATCACAGTAACGAGCGTTGAACGATTCGATTCCTGGGTGAGACGAGGAAGGAGGATGACTTACCAATCTTGCGGACGTTGGTGTTGGTGAAGAGGTACATGAGGAGGTGGACGGTGCGGAGGCTGAAGCTCTGGTTGTACCCGGACAGCGCCGACTGCAGCTCCTTGTCGTCGATCATCCCGCTGCCGTCACGATCCGCCGCCTGGAAGCACGCCACCACGTTCGGGTCCGTCCCCGGCGGGAACGCCGATGGCACCAGCGACGCGAACGGGCTGCCGTACCCGCCCGGCGCCGCCCCGTAAGCCGGCGGCGGGGCCCCGTAGGGTGCG
>CM002478.1:1419784-1455181 GCA_000325765.3 Leersia perrieri
AAAAAAGTCATATAGTTAGACTGGAGGGAATACTAATTTCGGTATGAATACAAGTGGATGGTTTTATTTGTGAAAATTGCACTTGGCAGGGCTAAACCTGATCTGGATTGTTTGTCCTTTTGGCGGTCCGTTTGCTTTATAGCTGGCTGCCCCAATGTGACAATGAAGACATAGGTCTAACTATATGATACGGTTCGCTGAATTGCCAGAGAGAGAATAAGAGCACGTGAAGAATGCCTCCAAGAGGATATTTTCCTCAGGATTATGGTGTCTCCCTGCCTCGTCTTTGGACATTACAGAATGCCATACGCCACTTCAGTGGTCATACACTTGGGTAGAATTTGACGGATGATCGGCAAACTGTACGAAGACAGTTGCGTGCAACATAACTATCCACATCCAAACAACCCCAAGACCCAACTTGCTGCTAATCGGCACGCTTTTATTACTTGCAATAATTGGATGTACAGATTTATAGTACAGATAATCCGTCCATGACATGAATTAGCAGCAGACAAGCTGTCCAGTACACATGACTACGTGACTACATGATAGTTCCTTCTATTCTGCCTTTGCTTGTAGAAACTGTGGGTGCAACAACAAGCCAGATTCTTGAAACTTATTACTCTCGGTGATCACATCAATCTTCTTTGCCATCTCCGGTGTCAGATGGTTCCTCCAATCTCCAACCACTCCGCGCCGGAAGAATATGTTATTCGGTACACCTTTCTCGGTGAAGTTTGTCGTCCCTGACCGGTTCACCTCCAATCCTGACAAATTCTCTATTGTGCATGCCTCCACAATCTTCCTGTCCACTCCGGCCTCTTGCTCCTCCACCGTAAACGGCTGTCCGACGAACTCTGCTAGACGTCTCAGCTGGCCAAGTGTGTCGGCGGCAAGCTCCTCATAAGTCAAGAAGAGCACCTGGCTCGGCCTCTCAATGTGCCACTTCCAGTAGCCAAGGACGTGCTCCCAATATGACCCGAACAGCGTGACGCCATCGCAAAATTCCTGGAGAGCCACATTAATGTCCCACTGCACAAACCTGTTCCAGAAATGCCAAAGCGAGATAAAACAATCGTTGGGATCCCGACACAGGTAAACCACCTTGCTACCGGATGCGGTGACGGAATCCGGCAGCGACTGAGATGGGATGTGTGTCATCAACAACCGCGGTGCTGGGAGGGAGCTCAAATTGGGGATCCGGTCGTTGATGAACAGCTGGGACTCCAAGAAAGGGACGAGCTGGTGCGGGTTGCGCACCGCAAGCTCATCGGTGCCGTGGTGGAGAGCAGAGTACAGGAGAGCCTTGATCCAGGTGGTGCCGGACTTAGGAAAGGTGACGAGGAAGATGTCGGTGGCGCGCGCCGTCAGGTGTCTCTTGATGACCATGGCGCTCAAGACGACTTTCCTAGACTGGTACCAGCCGTCGGGGTGGCGGCAGTAGAGGCCCATGCAACTGAGTGTCGTCGGGAATGTCTCCACAACTTGGCGGAGTTGGTCGTAGATTTCCTTGTGAGTCGTTGCTCCGTCGACCTCTTCGGTTGCTGTGGAGGACGCCATGAAAAGCAGCCCACGCAGAACAGTAGAACACCAATGATTTTTAGTCCTGTGAGCCTGACAATATATGAAAGCGTAAGGTGCAAAAGTCCAAGAGAAAAGTGATGAGACAGATGAGGAAATAGTGCAGAGTTTTCAAACCAGCTGACAGTGACTTGTTAGCTTCTCTACATCAGTATTCAGTAGTATGTGATCTGTTTTTGCAGGCCTTAATCACGTCCTCTCCAAACATTCAGATCAAAGCAGTCAGTAGTCCATGACATACCTTTCTCCGGACAACCAGCAAAGAATCGGACAGTTTCATTGCTAGCTCAACATAACTACATATCCGACAGCCCACAGGCCACAGATATTCAGGAGAGCATTGCACATAACGAGATCTCTTGATCATATACCCCAAAATTCAGAAATAACTGAGTCTATCAGCATTACTTCTAATCCCGAAATCTACACAACCCAATTGCCAAGGACCGTTGCAAAGGTGAAATCATCAGGCGTATTCCACTTACCAATCATCTGAGGAGTTCCCTCCTCAAGACTTCATATAGCAGCCCAATAGAACATTTCAGGACATCAAACCTCTTTGCAGCATACGATCGAACACCTTCCGTGCATAATCCAGATAACACAACTATGTACGTGTTCTGACGAAATCAGTTCCAGCAAAGGCATCCGCAAGCAACCTAGCCTTCACACAGCCCGCTAGTCCTGCGAGGCTGCGACATTCCCTTACCCTGTCCCAATGGCACCCGTCCTACGCGGCAGCACGGAGAAACAGATCAACAATGAAGCGGAGGAAGTTTTTTGTGGGAGACGGACGGATGTCACGGATTGCATAGCATAGGATAGGAGGGCCAAGGCAAAGGTGCGACTCTTCTTTTTGAGCCGCCGAATAGGATAGCCAAACTTTAGGCTTGTGCCGGTCTGCCAGAACGAGAGGCCTATGTAGTTGGGCCGAAGTGGAACTGTGACTTCCGTGTGGCCCATATAGGTTGGGCCATCATGGGACTGTAGACATAAAGGTTGTCATATAGCCGGATGAGAATGGATTTTGTCTCACGTGCACGCAATTAGTTGGGCTAGATCCTGTCAAAAAAAATTAGTTGGGCTAGATTTGGATTGCGGCTTAATCACACAAGCATATGTACTTGGGGATGAGCCTCGTGTACGGGTGGGTCTCTCTTAGATTTTTCCCCCTCCAGTCCTTCCTCTTCCTCTCCGGCCCATCTTCCTCCTCCACCGGAGCTCATCGGAATCCGCCGTAGACCATGTATTTAAAGTTCAGACGGGAAGGGGATGCCAGAGAAGGAATTCGGGTTTAGAGGGACATTGGGGAGGTGACAGACCGACCGCGGACGATGGCAAGGGCAGGCGGGGAGACGAAGGTGACGCCACCGGAGCAGCGGGGTCGGGAGAGAGCGATTGGCAGGGTTGATGGCGGAAACGCTAGCCGCCGAAGGTGGGGGAGAGGGTGGGGGCCAGGGAGGAGGGGTGCAGAGCTGACCAACGGTGGCCGTCGTCGTCGGAGAAGGTCACCGGAGGAGGAGGAGGCTGTGTCCCATGGAGAGCTCTGACCATAAGTCGTTAGAAGAAAACAGTACTGACAACAGAAAATTTCTTACAATACTTATTCATGGAAGCTTTGTAATAATTTTATTTGCTAATATAGCATACAAGAGCACGATGTTCCTTTACAAGATTTCTATATTTTTGAACTACTAAGCAAAGAAATCATTACAATGTTGTTCCTTCCATTAACAAGCAAAAACCCTTAAACTGTTTTACTATTTTCTGCTTGTAAAAATTGTGGATGCAACAAAAAGCTAAAATCCCAAAGGTCATGTTTGGTTGCACAGACTAAACCATTAGTCCCTCCACTTTAGTCTAATTTAGTCCCTAAAATCTTAAACAGGAGGGACTAAAATTTCATTAGACCATTGTCCCTGTGGGAGGAACTTAAGTAACAACCTTTCTGTTTTCTTTTCCTTGGTCCACGTGCATTTAATGCCTTTTAATCCCCGCATCCAAAGAGTAGAGACTAAAAAGACTAAAGTTTTTAATCCAGGACTAAACTTTAGCCCCTTGACTAAAGACCCTAAATAGAGTCTATAACCTTTAAATTTGTTAATGTTAATCTCATCAATACGGTGCGATAAAATTGCAAAAATAGGACTTTAATCGTGGTGTTTCGTAAATTTGACACTGGACCCATATTTCATAGACACAAATGGACTCATTTGTTATCCACTCCGAATGTCAAATTTACAAACATCGCATGTTTTTTTTAGAAAGAACACCACATGTTTCAAGTCTTATATTTGCAAATCATCTATCAGCAATGTCGATCATCCCTGACCAATTCATCTCCAACCCCAACAAGCTTTCCATGGCCGGCGCAGGCTTCCAGGATCTTTCTATTCACCCCGAGTTTTGCTCCACCGTGAATGCGCGCCCGACGAACTCAACGAGGAGTCTCACCTGGCCTTGCATGTCGACGGCGAGCTCCTCGTAGTCAATAAGAGCACTTGGTTTGGCTTGGCCGCATCCAACAGTCGAGGACGTACTCCTAGTATGGCTTGGACTGTTGGACATATAGTTGTCCAACTGCAAAGGTCACTCCTGTTTACTTTCAACTATATGACGTAACTCGCACTGTTTACTTCATCAAATGATAAGACCAGTCTTAGTCTATTTACTCCATTGTCTGGTGTAAACATTTTTTACAGTTTATATTAATTTATCCCCTCTTGATTGCTCATCAACTAAAAGAAGAAAATACTTGATCTTTGCATGCCTCAGAAACATTAAATACTTATCAATAGCAAGAAAGAGAGGAAATTACAAAATCGCATGTACCCAACAATTTATAATTTATGTACTCCCAAACACAACAACAATGTTAGATGTAGTAAATCACTGATCTCATATTAGCAAGAGATTACCCCGTGACTATATATATTTCCCTTACAAAAAGAAAATAGCAATGCCAAGAAATTTAACCAAGTTGTCCGTCCAATCTTGGATGAGATGGAGTAAAAGAAATAGAATAGATGAAGGACGGCAAAATAATTGTACGTGGAATAGATTGTGAGGGCTACGCGGCTGAGATGACGCCCATTCCATAATAGTCGTGGCGTTACTGAGAAGAATTAAAAGATCAGACACAACTCAAACATAACACCACCTATTAAACAAAGAAAAATGATTTTTCAGACTTGAATTGCAATGCTACACAGGGCGTTATTGAGAAGAATTGAAAGATTGAACACAACACAAACATAACACCACCTATTAAACAGAGAAAAATGAATTTTCAGACTTGAATTGCAATGCTACACAGGGAGTTCAACCATCAGCTAGTAAATCAAATCACCTGGTGATCGCTAAATGAAAATACAGCATCGTCTTCACCTAAATCCTCTGCCTCTTCTTGTTTCTTTGTATGTTATGCTACACAGTGCACCACAAACATTAAAGATGGATCGATTAGCGGAGACAAGGGGATTTGGACAAAACATAATCAAACTTACCTTGATCGGCGAGGGGGTGACGGCGCTGGAGGAGGAGGAAGCGGCAGAGGCGGATCGGGGCGTTGGAGGTGGAGGGGGCGGCAGTGGCGGATCGGGTGATGGCGCTGGAGGAGGAAGAGGTGGCCGGACTGGATCGGGTGACGACACGAGAGGAGGAGAGTCGGTTGCGGCATATCGGCGAGGAGGCGGTGGCCCCGGAGGATGAGAAGGCGACAGCGGCAGATCGGGATCGGCAGAGGCGGCGAGGCGCCAATGCTGCGCCGAGATGTATCGGCGGAGGCGAGGTGGATCAGCAATGCCGACGGCGAGGTAGATCGGAATGTTAGCTGCGGATGACGGAGCGGCAGAGCAATGGGAGGCCCGCCCTTCTTCCGCCCTTCATGGCTTCATCTTTTCCCTCGGCCAACTACACGATGCGAAATTACCGAGTCGTCCCGATACGGAGGTGGAAGGATCCTGTGATAGATCATGGGCGTCGATTCTAGGGGAGGATACTTAGAGATATATTAGCCGTTAGATTTTATGGGACTCACAAGCACCACTACGATCTTTTTAACTAGTACAGAAGTATATATATAGATATAGATTTGTATTAATTTTTAATAAAAAAGCGATCAAACGTTACAAACAAATATCAAATATCAGTGGCTCAAAGAGTAACGGGTCTTGAACCCATGAACCTGCCCTGTGGAACCCATGAACTTGTCCGGCGTAAAAGAGCAGCTTGTCATTAGAGAGAACAGCCAGCAACGATTCGCTAGGATGACCGGCGTAAGCGTGCTTGATTCTAGGACTAGCCTGCCTCGTCCCGGAGCTGGAGGTTCTTGCATTTGGCTGAGGCCGCGAGCACATCAAGGGCAGCTTCCGCACCACCCGAATCAATTGAGCGAAAACATGCGAATGTGCGGCCCGAAATGGGATTACGGGCAGCCTACGCGCGGCTCATACATACTACGTATATGTTGGGCTAGAACGCCCTATATTAGTGAACCGAAGGTATGTCCGCCTACGTGCGGGTGCAGCCCATACAATATGACCTGGAACATAATCCCATTTTACGTGCGCCTCTCGTATGTTGGGCCGGAAACTCCGGTCTGCCGCAACGATTCGCTTAGATGAGGCCGCAATTCCGCATGCGGCGAGAGCGAGAGACGCCGCTGCGAAACGTACGCGCGGAGGAAGGGTTTGCAACGGTAGGCGTTGCCATGCGTTTCCAAACCACCTCCTTGCCATGATCTCATGCCAAATACGTCAGTCGATC
Organism: Leersia perrieri; assembly: GCA_000325765.3. Classification (NCBI taxonomy): domain Eukaryota; kingdom Viridiplantae; phylum Streptophyta; class Magnoliopsida; order Poales; family Poaceae; genus Leersia; species Leersia perrieri. The sequence continues at coordinate 1,426,136 of CM002478.1, forward strand.
ATCATGCATGCTCCTCGTTTTTAACCAGCTGCATGCAGCATTGCACCTGATGCTTCATCATCATGCACACGAGAAGTTTCTGGGAACCTTCCCGATCGACCAATCCATCACGTATGCGCGTTCCGGTCGGCAGTCAAGTTGGATAATGTTCATACTACACGTACGGGTTACACAGATCACGTAACTTACTTAATTAGCACATATTGTGTGCCACCGTACGTGGTAATGTTGATGTTGATTGCTGCCGACATGCATGCTGAAATAAACACTGCCACAAAATCTAAGCTGAGAGACAGAACTCTGAAGTTACTTAATAGTAGATCAATGTCTTCACTTACCTATCGCGCGTGATACAACTCATATACACAAATGTCAGGTCCATCATCAGTTCTGTTCAGTTTGAGCTATCCACGGTGCTAGGCTGCTAGCATGTTATCGATATAACTATCATGCGTGCACTGCTTAAAATTAAGATGCAAACCTGCATAATAATACAATTTCAATTTCATATATATTTAGGATTATGATGTTGTACGTATGCATATATATGTGCAAATGTGCAATTGGGTTGTTTCTACTAAAAAAGTTCCAAACAAAATTCTTAGTTGACCTCACCAGTGGACTGCGCACGATGCCACGATAAGTAGCGGTCATTGTCTCGGTACAAAATCTATCATGCATGCCGTACTCCTACCTGAAACTGATTGAAACCTTCAATTCTTCAAAGCGAGCCGAATAAACAGCAGAAAGATAGGCCCGCGCGATTCGGTTTTCCCGCGCGAAGCTTCGTGGAAGCTCACTTTGCGTGCTTTCATCCCCACCTATAATTCTTCGTCTCCTCCCCTCTCACCTTCCTCGCCCCTTCCCTCAATTCTCAATTTCTACACCTCGCCATGATGAAGCTTGTGCATCTCTTCTCTTCCCCCTCCAAAAGGGAGGACAAGGTGAAGATCAAAAAGAAGATCAGCGGCGGCAACAGCTGCTCCTTCGGATCCACCACGTCTTCATCGTCATCTTCCGACGAGTCAGCCACCACGCCGAGGTCCGTGTTGCCGACGTCGATGGCGTCTTCCTCGGGGACGAAGAAGCCGGCGGCCGTGACGCGAGAGGATCTGGAGGTGGCCCTGCGGAGGATCGTGTCGAGCGAGGAGGAGCTTGCCGCGATGCTCGCCGTCGCCGAGGAGGATCAGGACGGCCTCGTGCTGGAGGAGATCGCGACCGCGGCGGCAGACGAGGGCGAGCTGAAGGAGACGTTCGCGGTGTTCGACGCGGACGGGGACGGGAGGATCTCGGCCGAGGAGCTCCGCGCCGTGCTCGCGTCGCTCGGCGACGAGCTCTGCTCCGTCGACGACTGCCGCCGCATGATCGGCGGCGTCGACACCGACGGCGACGGGTTCGTCTGCTTCGATGAGTTCTCGCGCATGATGATGCAAGGGCGCGCGTGATTATGTATTGTATATATAGGTTTTGATCGACGTGATGGTTTGTTCATCTCGTCTCTTATATCTACGTGTCGCCCGCTGTTCATCATCTGCAACTTTTTTTTGTTGTTTGTGAGTGCGAGTTTCAAAGCAGAAATGAACAGAAAAGTCAGTTAGAGATACACTGTTGGCAACATTTGTTAGTGTTTGTGTTTTCGTTTACATGGAAGATGTACATCACTATATATGCATGCACACCACCGCGTAATAATATACTCTATATTGCTAGCGTTGGACGTTACTATGTACATGTAAAAAGGTGAAGTTTTCAGGCATTATCCTGGTGGTATTTGCAAATTTTAACTTTTTTAGATGACTGGATTCAAGGAAGTCGTCTTCAACCTCCAGCCGGTGGGAGAGGAGAAGGCAGATAAGAGGGAGAAGACTTACCGGTGTAGGCGACTTCTTGGTGGTGGTAGTGGCGGTGGCAGCAACTTCCTAGCTGTGGTGATAGTGACGGCGACGGAACTCTGGTGAAGAAAACATAGTGTTTACATTTTTGGGTCGTTAGAAGGGCGGAGAGGGGGATTTTCCATAGACTTAGAAGGATAACCATGGGCGGCAGAAGGACTTGTGGTATGTGGTGGCGAAGCGGCAGGGACACCGTTAGAGCCACGAGGATGCATAAAAGCCAACTATGGGCAATATTGGCGGCGGGCACAAGGGAAGCCATGGGTTAGGAGGCAGCAGGGGTGCCCACCAATCCATCGGCATGAATTATCGGAGTCAAAAAAGTTTGAAGTAGCACTGAGGAATGGAGACACTATTTGGCTTGGGGAGGGGGAGACAAGGAGGGCGGAGAGGGAGGAGGCCGGTCAGTCGAGGATATCTGGCAGACTGACACCATTGATGACGTTCCGCGTCAATGAGCCAGAGTTGGGAGGCACGGTGGCCAGGTTGGTGGCAGTGACACCGTCATATCACTATTTGTAAGTGTGTACAACCAAATAGGAATATAATAAAGAAATATATGTAATTTTAGTCATAAAAAAGTTACTGGAATTTTTGGTGCTTCTCAGTGAGGACGTGTTTTTTTCGGAAAAAAAACAACCGACCGTTTTTATTATTTTTGTGCATCCAGACCTTGAAACACATTTAACGTGTAATCCGAGTGTATCTAGATTTTAAGGCAAAATTAACTTTTGCCACTCTTACGGATGAAATAGAATCCAAATATCATCCAAACCCACTATCAGTATGACTCAGCCAGACCCATATGTTAATGACAGCGAGTAAAGTGACATCCGTAAAGAGTGACAATTTTTTTAAAAAAAAATGCCCTAGATCTTAAAGCGCATACTAATAACTTGCCTAAGTAATGTAATGTAAATAGGGGTTACAAAGACTATCTCGGAGACTGACTAGACAATTTCGTATATTCATGCCTTTGAATCTTTTGAATTCACTAGAACAGAGCTTGCTGCGTTGTACAAGTTGAGCCGGGAACATGTGTTGCAATTGCGGGGCAACTTACGAATGGTGTAAGCAATTGCAAGTAGATACAAGGCAACTTTCCGATCAAAAGCAAGCCCTGCACTTTTTCAGTGACAAAGACAAGAGGTCAAGGTGCAGGACAAATGAACAATATGATAAACACACTGAGAGTTTCACTTTCACATATCTTTATGATCCAACGCTGGATAAAGTGAAGCATCGATCAACACATACTATCACATTTACACAAGAATCGCAACACCAGGTTGCAATTCAAATCGTGCAGCATCTTTGGGTGATGATGCTGGCAAGTGGCAACAATCTCCCAACGAAAAAAACACAAACCAACCGATCAACTCAATTCTCTTCACTCCAGTGGCCCAATCCAATCAATATGTCGATCGATCGAGCAGCTAGCTAGCTAGCTGCACTATGACCGCGTATGCCGGCAGCACGAAGCGGTCGCCGCCGGCCGCCACGCCGACACGGCATAGAGCGGCTTCTTATGCCAGCAGAAGAAGAAAAACCCATGCCCCGCGGCGTCGTGCCTCACCTCGTACGGCCCCGCCCACCCGCAGCTCTGCAGCAGCTTCCCGGCCTCCAATGCGGCGCTGTAGCTGATCCCCACCCTCTCCAACCCGGCCGCCTCCATCCTCGCCGCCCACTGCCTCGCCCGCTCGTGCCGCTCCCTCCTCTCCGCCCCCTCCCGCGCCACCACGCCGCGGATCTCCTCCCCGAGCAGAACACGCTCGACGCGCGCGCGCTCCGCCGGCGACAGCGCTGGGCTTCGCTGCAGGCAGTCGAACAGCGACGCGTAGTAGTTGAGCGCCTCGTCGAATCTCTCACTGAACGCGACGCCGTTGTGGCTCGCCTCCTGTTCCGTCACCACCATGATCTTTGGGGAAAGCGACCTCACCGATGACAGGAAGCTTCCCAGCTTCGGTGCCGTCGTCGATGTTGCTAATGGAGAGTGGGGTGACGTGTCGGGGCTCAGCTGCAGCCGCGTGTTGAGCTCACGCTCGAGGAGTTCGCCGAAGCTTCTCGGGCTGGAACGCGCGATGATCTGGAGCGGAGTGAGGGCGTGCCTCCTCGCACCGCCGTTGTTGTCGTCGGCGGCGGCGAGGAGGCGGTGGAGCTGGAGCACGACGCTGACGGCGAGCGCCTCGCCGGAACGGACGCCGAGGACTCGACGGAGCGCGTCGAAGTCGTCCATCTCGTCGAGGCTCGCCTCCACGGCGTTGAACTGGAACGCGATGTCGAACGCCTCCGCCTCCTTGGACAAAACGGCGGCCATGTTCGCGAGGAACTCCTTGCTCTCGTGCACGGCGGTGATGCGGAGATGAGGTGGGCCCTCGCGGCGCCCACAGAACGCGTGGAACAGCGCGATCCACTGGACTGGGTTCGCAGCCGGGCCGGAGAAATCGACGACGTGGACGAATCTCTCCCCTTCCATGGCCTCGAGAATGGCATGGTTTGTCGTCAGGTACGCGAGCTTCAGGAACGGGAGCGCGTCGAACATGTGGCGGCGCGCGGCGGTGACGAGGTGTGCGCCGTCGGCGGAGTTCGTCGCCGACGACGACGACAGCAGCGCGCGGGAGAGACCCGGCACGAGGTTGAGAAGCTTGCGAGCCAGCGCGTCGGCGAACACGGCGGCGAGGCGTTGCAGCGCGTGCGGCGCGTCGAGGGATGAGAGCTGCGTGATGTGCTCGAGGCAGAGGTTGGCGCGGTCGAACGAGCCGGCGGCCACCTCGGCGGAGCACTGGTACAGAAGGCTGATCAGCCGCACGCTCTGGTGGTCGTGGCTCAGCTCCTGCACCCACGACCCGTTCGACGGCGAGAACGACGGCGAGTATACCGATGACGACGCCGGCGATGATGTCGCCGACGACAGCATGTCGTCCTGGAACATGCTCCGGTTCGTGCAGCACAGCCTCAATTGCTACCGATTTTCAGAGATTTGAAGCTTGTCAAGCAATGGCATTATCGGCATGTCGCCATTGTGGTTGTTTTTGTTGTATGTAGATACATGTCAAAGACAAATGTTGCAAGGTCAGGTGTTCCTGTGCGACGAAGTTGTCATGGGACGAGGAAGGGACAAACAAGAAGTGGATGCATCTTCGGATGGAACTAAGAGATGTCGTCTGTATCTTGCTGGAATAACTAAGGAACTTGGAATTATTCTCTTGGAACTTATCTTCAGCATTTGGGTCAGATGCTATCTGACAATTTTGGGATCAATTTCTTCCGCTCCCAGTCTACTGCAGAACGCAGGATCAAATGGAGCGCTGATAGCTCCAAAATCTGCATTCCTTGTCCAAACAAAACCTGGTTTGACAAGAAGCAGAGCATCAGTTTTGTCTGAAGTTACAAACGTCAAAAAGTACAGGTGATTGCAAGGGGGCTTTCTTGGACTAAACGTTCGAATTTGAACCCAAAGCTATTTTGTTTTTCAGCTCCAAAGCCTATTTTGTCTTGTCTATTTTGCAGGAAAAGCTACGAGCAAGAAAGAAGACCATCATAGGACATCATAGTTCAGTCAAGGTGTAATAATCCATACGTTTTGTTTCCATATAGGAGTTTCTCAGACTTAAAATCAGGCGTATAAACTTTGGATATGATATTACCATGCCAAAACAATTGGAAACATGTCTTTCATAAAGAGAGAACTAAGAAATAATGGACATTCCTTCAAGGATTGCATAATGAGCGAGGCATCTCTGCCAATCTCATTCAGTCCGTTCCAATTTTCAGAGAGAAAGAGAGAAATCAGGCATTTCATTTCATCTTTAGATACTTCACGGCAAAAGTTATTTCTAGTGTCCTATATCACCTTTTTTATATATACCAAAGTTAACTTATATTAGCTTAATTCAGAAATACAATCTTGCTGCAAATACACTATATCACCTTATACCTTGAGCTGCCAGACATATCCTGAACAGAGAATCTACAATTGGGAGTTTAGTAGCCTGCTGCTCTAGAATTTCTATGGACAGAGAGACCTACTGGGCTGGCCATAATATTTGGCGTTGAACTAGCATATGCTCTCTGCTCCCAGATGCTGAACCTTTATTTGGCCTCCATGCCGATATAGAGTAGAGATTTGTAGAACCCCAGCAAAGTAGAAGGCAACCACGATCTTCTTTGTTCTGGCAATCCTTCAATCCGAAGCTCAGTAGATTCTCTTTACCCTCTCTAATGGCACTGAAGCTAAGTTGCACATTGTGAAACCCGGATTCCTCCATGTGCATTGCCCATTGGTCCAGCCTCTCGTGTCGTTCGTGCCGATGGACTCCCTCGCAGACCAGTATGTTTTTAATCTCTTCCCTCAGGATCATCCTTTCCACACGTAACCGCTCATCAACCCTCTGTGGGTTAGCTGCAGCCACCGCATGGAAGCTGTCAAAGAGGGCAGCATAATAGTTGAGTACCTCATTGAATCGATCACGGAACAACAGGGTGTTGTGGTTTGCATCTTGCTCCATGATCACCATGATGTTCGGTTTGAGCGCTCGGATGACAGAGAGTAATCTTGCCAGCAATTTTGGTGTATGAGGGGATGGTGTCTGTAGATAATTCAGTGTGGAGGCTGGGCTGCACACAGTGCTGGCCATTTGCTTAAGCTGAGTAAAGTTGGCCATTTGCTGGAGCTGAGCAATGCTGGTGGAGCTCAAATTGTCATCAACCAAGAGGAGGTGATGCAATTGTAGGGCGCAGCTGATTGCAACCGCCCCACCAAATTTTATCTGGAAGGTGTCACGGAGATTGCTGAGATCCAAGGTCTCAAGTCTGCCTTTCACAGAAATAAAACGGAAGGGCACCTCGAGAGATTCAGCTTTCTTAGATAGCAATGTCTGCATGTTGGCCAAGAACTCATGGTCATCATGGAGAACAGTAAGGTATAATTCAGGTGGCCCCCCAGGCCGTCCATGGAAGTCCTGAAGGATCTTAACCCACTGCCATGGATGGGCAGCCGAGCAGGACAAGTCAACAATGTGGACAACCTGTAACTGTACTGGCGTCAGAACTCAGAAACTTACAAGCATGGCATACATAATCTCATATTCTCAGTAATGCTTGCTAATTGCTTAGCCAACATATTGGCCCTGTTCGGCTGCGCTTTACAGCCGCAGCCGCTGCGGCTGCATCTGCTAACTCCTGCTAGTGTCACTGTGCTACGGCTGCAGCGCAGCGGCTGTATAGGCCAGCCGAACAGGCCCAATTCTGCAGATCCTAAATTTGCTCTTAAAGAAAGCTATGTTCAAATGTATATCAATTTTACTGACCATGTTAACCATTTTTATTTTTACCTAAACAAGAGGACAATCTAAGAGAACTATATAAGATAAAAGTAACAAATACCAGAATGGTTGCAAAAGACTTTTAAAATACTAGAACATGAATCGTTTAAAATACCTACACACTCATCACTCATGTAATGACCTTTCAGCAAAAATTGCACCTTACAAAACTTTAATGTTATCATATGAAAGTTTAAAATGGCATTTATAAATATTGCATCTCTAATTGGTTTTTCCTTTGACACTTGTCTCCAAAAGATTTATATATGTTTTCAGGAGGGAATGTTAACAACAAATCTACACTTCGCAGCAATATTAGAAAAATAGAAAGGAACAATGCTGACTCTAGTTCGTGCATCAAGAATGACAAACATTGATGTTCTGGGAACAAGTCAGCATGCTATAAAATTTCTATGGCCTGGAAGACTTGGCATCCAAATCAAGCATGTGATGAAAATACATGCTTCAACCACAAAGTAATGATAGATCCAAATGTATTGGGTCAACTGCATATATATTGAAAACTTTTTTTTTTATAACAGCACATTCAAATTCAAATCATACTATGACCTTTTCATCCTCCATTGCCTCCATAATGGCCCGGTTAATAGTGACAAAACCGGTGCTTAGGAAGGGGTTGAGGTTGAAGAAGTTGTAGCGGGCAGCCTGGACGATTGTCTGCTCGATGTAATCAAATGGATCAATAAGGGCACCAGAAAGGCCCTGGATGGAGAAGAGAAGGCGGTGGGCTAGGCTGTCAACAATGATCGTGGATAGGCGCTGCAACGGCCCATCAGCTATGAAGGTGAGCATTCTTATCTTCTTAAAGGTGAAGTCAGCCTTTTCAAAAGATCCCTCGGTTACATGAGAAGCACACTCATGCAAGAGAGGGACGAGCTGCGCCAAGTGATCCACCGAACCCTGATGATGCGCCCATAGCCCATGCGTCATTATTTTCTGCTCTCTGGGGATGGATTGGTGTGCTCTACGTAGGAGCTATTGTTTGGCTGAGTTTGCTTGTGCAATTCCTACTGCTATGTTATATGTAGTACATAATTGGTTGAAAACAACATAAAAGCTTTGGTATCATATAGAATTACATTAGGCAATTTGGACAGATTCACGGTATAGGCAAAGTTTTGCATATTGGCATGTTCGCACATCGCAATCAAAGGAATACTATAGGAATGTTCAGTTAGTCCCCTTTGCTTTCTTCATATCCACCAGGTAGCAACTGACAAATTCTGGGGTCAATCTTGTTGGACTAGGGAATACTTTGAATGGGGCTTCTCGAAATCTTCTATTAAAACTTACATATTGAGAAAATCTATTTAAGATTATGGATCTACAAAATTGTGATATTCGCATAGAGATGTGTCACCTACTTAGAATGGGAAATCAAATATAGGACATACTGTTAAGCGATAATATCTTTGTAATTTTTTCACAGGGCCATATCTTAATAATTTAATTCTGTAAGCATTCTTACTTGCTAAGTAGCTGCTGTGGTTGGACACAACTTTCGCGAACTGGCAAGTCCAAGTACCCAACTGCCCTGTTGGCCAGACCCTAAATATATGGTGTGAAAGATAGTAAGATACTGGCCTTAAGTCCTTACCAAGGGAAGAATGAATGTATATTGAATGCATTGGCTATTCTATCTTTTAGGCAGATGCACCATTCATTGGTCCCTTTCTTGATAAGTTAATTGCATTGTATTTTCCTAACCATTAGGGTTTAGCCCAATAGTATCATAGCATGGGATCAGAATCAACTTGGATAATTTGATTAAATGGGCGACCACATTAGTACAAAGAATAGAGTATTTAAGTACTCCACTTCCTCACTTATCAGGGTCATAGAGCCCCGCAAAAAAAAAAGGGTCATGGTCATAGAGGTACGGACCACAATTGCGAAATCTGATGTAGAATGTTTTTTTTTTACTAAATTAACAAGTCATTCACAAGATTTTGTACTAGTTCATATTAAATCTGGAACCAAATAAAAGAATAAATTGTTACCAGAGCAGCCCTGATACATAGTCCGGGAACCCGAAGTGCTGGTCCTGCTCGGGTGCTAGCCGCGCGAGGGGAACTGGGGTCTCGGCGCAAATACACCGAGGACTACGCAGCCTGCCGCCTCGATCTGGAGAAGAGAAGGGGGGTTGTTCTGTGAATGGCGGACGCCGCCGCAGCCGCCGCCGCCAGACGGCCGACGCGATTCACATGGCGGAGCAGGGTGGTAGTGCCTCTGCGAGGGGAGAAGGCTTTACCGAGCAATGGTCCATTAGGACTTTTGGGCTTGGAGCCCATAAGAATTGGCCCGTCTTGAAATGGGTGGATTCCTATCTTTCTGTGACAAGAAATGGAGCCAGATTTGGCCCAATACTAATTGGAATTTCAAACAAATCAAAATGGCCCTAATCTCCAACTCCGAAAAAATAAAATCGAGTTTGGTCATATTCTGAATAACTAATCAATTCTGTCCACTCCACATAATTGAAAGTCAAGAACTCTCTGCCTCCTATACTGATCAACAAAACTCGCAAAAATAATCTGGAAAAAAATATTACAAATAAATGCTCCGTCGTCATGTTCGTCCAGACACGATCAGCCCATCAAACTATCAAAGCTATGTAATGTACCATTGTCATCGATCATCTGGCTCGGTACAGATATGTACTCGCTTCTCTCTGAACCCGCCCCCGATCCTCTGCTCGCCGCCGGCCGCCATGCCGAAACCGAGTAGATCGGCCTTGAGCTCCAACAAAGCAGAAGGCACCCCCCGCACTCCTTGCTCTCGCAGCTTCTCAGCCCACATCGCCTCACCATGTCGTTTCCCTTCCTGATGGCGACGTAGCTGAGCGGCACGCCGGCGAACCCGGCCATCTCCATGCGGTAAGCCCAATGCCGCAGCCGGTCATGCCGCTCCCGCCGGGGCGCGCCCTCCCGCAGCAGCACGCCCTTCATCTCCTCGCCGACCACGACGCGCTCCACCCGCGCCAGCTCATCGGCCGGCAACAGGTGCGACGCGGCGTCGAGGCTGTCGAACACCGCGGCGTAGTGGTGGATTGCCTTGCGGAAGCGCTTATGGAAGGAGACGCCGTTGTGGTCCGCGTCCTGCTCCGCCGCCACCACGATCTTCGGCGACAGCGACCGCACCGCCGACAAGAATCTCGCCAGAGGCGCCGGTGTCTCGTAGTGGTGAGAGATCAACTCCGCCATCATGGCGAGGAACTCGCCATGACGCCGTCGTCTTGGACGACGGTGAGGCGAACGAACGCGGCGGGCGTTCCGGGCGATGGCGAAACTCGTGCAGGAGCTGGATCCACTGGCATGGCTGGGTAACTAGACCGGACATGCCTACAATATGGATGGAGAACTCGTTCTCCATTGACTCGATGATGGCGCGGTTGCTGACGACGAACACCACCTTGGGGAAGGGGCTGAGATCGAAGAATCCGCGGCGTGCCGCCCTGACGGAGCGCGCGTCGAGGTAGCCGGAGGGTTCGATGGGCGCGTCTGTGATGGCCGGGATGGGGAGGAAGAGGCGTCGCGGCAGGCAGTCCGCCATTGCCACGGCGAGTCGCTTCCGTGGCCCGTCGCCGGTGGCGGCGGCGAGGGCCGTGGCGCGCGAGGCAGCGTGCGGCCTTCTCCACAGGCCCAGAATATATGTGGGCCGCGCACTCCAAGAGAGCAAGGCCCAGCTGTTTGGTAGGCCCATAGCCATCAGCCCATGGCCCATACGGCGACCAAAGCGAGAGCGCTGGCGACGACATGTCTGTACACGAGAACAGTGCTTCGCTCTCGGTAGGATTAGGATTATAGGATTCAGGGTTCTTGCTTCCGTTATCGATTCAAAGCTTACTTACCACTTTACCAGATCATAGTACATCGTTCAATCAGGTAGTCTCACTGGGAGCAGGGCCTCAATGATGTTGCTGCTTCTGAATTTATACAGGCAGACATGCACGCCTACGTGTCTGCTTGCTTCATTGCTTGTCATAGGCTGACGAAAACAAGAAAAGGTACTGTTATTAATTTGGTGCTTAAATGCTTATAAATTATGACCCGAATCGGGACGAGATAATACACTGCTGGAGAAATGTTTTTCTAGTCCCGGTTGGTAACCCCTCTAGTCGCGGTTATGCAACCACGAGTAACGAATCGGAACTAGAGATCAAGATATGTAGTCCCGGTTTAAATAACCGGAGCTAAAGATGATCTCTAGCTCCGGTTGGTAACATCAACCGGGACTAACGATTATTTTTAGTCCCGATTTTAACTCATTTTGGGACTAATGTTGATTTCGTCCCTCCAGCTAAAGACTGTTTCTCCAGTAGTGATAGTTGATGGTTTTGTCTGCGGTGGATCATATTTTGGAATATACCTATCTGTTCCCTTGGAATTTGGGTATCTGTTGTGTTCATGCATGGCTTCTAGCTCGTGATCTACTAGGAAGAACCAGAACTAATTAATTTGCTGCCAGTCTGCTTGGACTAGCTAGGGGGGTTGACAACAATGTTTTGGAGCTTATTAGCATTCCATGCATGAAATTAAGGATGTGTTTGATTTTCCGCCATACTTTGTAACGCCGTACTTGTGGCTGTCACAGATTTGCTAATTAAGCAAGTGTTAAGTGTTTGGTTTCCTGCCACAGTTATGACTTGACACATCTTATTAACAATGGTATGTCTCACGTGTCATAGACATATTTTTGCCAATGTTACCATATTTTGTGGCTAACAATTTGATCATCATATTTTTTTGACTGGCACAACTTATCTAAACTTAGTTGTGGCAAAGTATGGCTGGCAACCAAACACACCCTAAGTTTCTAAGAAATATCCTCCATACTGAGGGGCAGTCATACTAAGTTAGTCGATCCACGTAGATCTCCTGCTCTAAATTGGAGTAATACATAAGGTAAATCTTCTGTTATTCTTTCCCCCCAAAAAAAACACACACCATCATAGATCATGGAATAAGTCCAAACTACGTCCCTCAAGTACACCTCTAGTTTTATTTTCGTCCCTTATCCATAATACCAAAAAGGTTCAATCCCAAACTCTAGAAACTCGTGTAAATATAGTCCCAAAGCAGTATTATGGGTGATTTTTGCTGACGTGTCATATTGACTTGGTCCACGATGATGAGTCAGCATATATGGGCCCACTTGTCAATCCTTCCTCTCCCTTCTCTCGCTGAGCAGGTCTGCAAAGAGGCATGCCGTGGCGCCGGTGAAAGGTGGATCTGATGCAATCCATCCAGATGGGGCAGCGGTGAGGTGGTCTCAGTTGCACTCCTATGCCAAATTCGACAACGTCGCGCACATCCCGCTCCACCACTGTTGGGCGCGTCTCCTCCTCATTGTCCATCCTCCATGTTGTGGTGTCATGGAAGGGGAGTCCCTCAGATCTGATGGCCCACCTCATGAGCTCGAGCTCCCCACGTTCCTAAGCACTCTTGTCTCCTCGGTGAGCTCCAGTCGACGGAGGCACTCCTCGAGGTCTCCTGCACGGCGTAATGCATATCACACAGTTGTCTGCATCTCGCTCTCGCCCCGCACTAGCTCGTCGACCAACCGTGGCTAGCTTGCTACGCCACCTGCACAAGTGCTCTGTGGGACGCTGAGCTCATACCCCCGATCCCCCAACTCGAGATGCCAAGGGCAGCAGATGCCCTCGCATCATCCATACTAGCTTTGCGGCGGCCAGCGCTGCTCGTTGTGGGTGATGTCGATGCCGGCACGACCCCATCACCGCAGTTCTTGAGCATTGCAGACCCCCCCTGCCGACTCCCCAATCTACCGTCGGAGCACCCTGTCAATGATCCGTCCGGTCGTCGGCTTCACTTGCCAGCGCATGGGAAGTAGCGGCCTCCACCACCTCACCGCCGGACCTTGTCCATGTGAAGAAAAAGAGGACAAATAGAGGGAAGGAAGGTGTGAGAGGGGAGATAGCTGACATGTGGGTCCATATTTTCCTTAATTTTCTTTTTGCTGACCTGATGCTACCTCAGCCAAATTAAACAGCCCTCCGTACAGCCATAGGACGCGGGTTAAACGGTTCTTGTAAGATAAGGGTCTAATATTTCCTAGTATTTGGGTTTCGGGATGGTTTTGAAACTCGACAACAACATGAGGACCTAAAATGGACTTATTCCCATATATCATCGACCTGGCCCAAGGAATCTTTGTATTCCGGCCCATCATGGTCTCAACGGTGTCTACTGTGTAGCTTCGCCTACATTTGTACAAGTAGTTTTCTGCTGATGAATTACTGTTAACTTGCTGATAAACAAATAGATGCATGATCATTTCTTAATTAGGCCTCGGCCCTTCAAAACATGATCATCCTTTAATTTTTTTCAGCTCTCTGGTGCATTACTGTACATATATACTGTTCATAATGGTGATGTACTGACGTCTATTTGGGGTGTAGCAGCAAATAATATGCATGCAAGGACAGAGCTAGCAACAGCATTCTTCACATGAACAGCAGCAGTAGTACTTTCACTAGCTAAATTTAAGTAAATGAGATGATATGTATGAATGCATCAAATTAAACTAAGCAATTAGTTGCCACTAGCTACACTAACAAGGAGTATTAATACTTCCAACAGGTGGCCAACGACATAATTAAATGTTGTAGCATAGACAGAGTGGTGTTGTAGGATTGCGCTAGTTATCCATAGTTCCATAGATGCGTATAGTTTCTCTATTTTCCCAGGGTATTATACATTTATACTGTAGTACTATATCTTATTGTCTGCACATGTGCCACTGTATAGTTGACATCAACCACTGTTCCCGGTCTCTCTGGCAAATAAGATGCTGAAGTAATTGAACGGAACTACCACTAATAAAAGTGTGCTGGTCTTCTGTACACTTCAACTGTGGTCAAAGCATATATACCATCATGCAGTTAGCTATATTCAGATCGATAAAAATAATATAATACCCCAATTCACAGCTGCTGACTGCAGAGAGATGTATAAGAGCAACTGAGCAAGCAAGCATATGGATCGAGCAGTGGCCGGCATGCATGCATGGACGTGTATACTTTTACACTGACGATAGGACAAGCTCGGTTTGCAGCATCATGCAGCTAGAAATTAAACAGATATACGTCTAATTACGTGAAAGATCTTCAGCTTCAGAAGCGTTAGCAATCACGTACGGATCGCCAACTGTTCAATCTGCTATACAGTATAGGTAGCTGTGTGTACGTGTGAAATGTCCTGTCTGCGTGCACCAAATTTAAGATAAACTGAATCTGCCATATTATATGCAAGTATCAGTGCATCCACTGTTTGTTCAAGAGATAGACGCGCGAGTGTTGTAGGCACATTAGCACATACAGCTATATAGCAGCCTAGCGGCCTAGCAGGAGAAAGAGGCAGAATTAGTGAGGAAAAAGAACGATCAAGAGAGATAATTAAGATGATACGTTCTCCCCTTTTCCCTTTAGGAAGTCAAATATGGTAGGATGGGGAGAAGACCCCACACACATGGTCAACTGATTTTCCAGCATGATTAAGGGTGTGTTCGTTTGTTTGGGTTGAAAAGTATAATTAAAAAATTAGAATAGTAATGTACGTAAAACGAAAAACATCATTAGCATATGATTAAATGAGTATTTTAAACTTGAAAAATGAATTAATGTAATTTTTTTAAATAACTTTTGTGTATATATATATTTTTTAAAAAAACACCTGTTTAGTGGTTCAAGAAACTTGCCCACGGAAAAATAGAGAAAAACACTTTGCGAAGATGTCGGCACTGTTTTATTTTGCAAAACAAACAAACAACCCCTAATTGTTGTTGCCATATTAGGGTTTGCTTGAAACAGCTGAAAGGATGGTTGTTGACTGTTTCATTCATGTTTTTCATTAGCATGTTTTTCAAATGACTAAACAGTGTGTTGTTTAAAAAAAAATTTGCACGAAAATTATTTAAAAAACGAATCTACTTTTTAAGTTTAAAACAGTTGATACTCAATTAATCACGTATTAATGATATTTCTTGTTTGGCATGCGACACTGTTCCAAATGGGTAAAAGGTCGAACAAGCACTTTCGAACAAGGCCTTAGATGTAGTTGAACTAATAGGATCTGCTCATCTGCATATATAATTGAGAAATGTTTATAATAAATTAATGGAACTCCCCTGGATTCCAAATGTTCGTTTGAACATGGTTTTAGTTAAGCTTTTGAAACATTATTAAAAAATATCTTTTCATATTAATGTACATAATATGGATAGATATATGTCTTGAATAAAATACTAATACATTATAATCTAGTAAACTGAAAAGTACTGTAGGGCTAAAAAATGAATAGTGTTAAAAAAAATCTACGTGCCATATTTATGGTGCAATAAATTGATGATAGTAACATTAGGATACAGTACATAAAACTTGCACTGGAATACTGGATTATTGATATCACAGAAAAAGGGTGTTAATAACTTTCATTTTCTTTTGGTGTTGGATAATCCAACTATATGTTTGGGCACCGCTTACCACTATGTAAATTTCAACTGATATTTTTATATATATACTTCTCTTTCAGTATTATTTATTTATTTATTTTGAGTTTCATTTTTTAATACTATATTTCTACATAGACTCTTATTCATCTTTTTCCCTAATTAATGTGCGAATATTTAGACCATGAGAGTTAACACGGTGGCTCATTTCTTTAATAAGTAAATTTCAGCTACTAGACTAGCTAGATCATTATCTAAAATGTATACTTGAATAACAATGGAAAAAATAAATTTGACAATCAGAAACATGATGAAATTCAAACCGGATGTGATTAACCTTTCACTACCAGAATATGTTTTTTTTTCTTGATGGCAGAAATCCATCTGGATAACTAAAAATTGTTAGGGCAAGTGGATAGTTGTTGAATAATATTGTGGAATGACAAGAGACCTAATATATAAGTGGAGGCTCCCTCATCTCATCTCATCTCATTGGCTAGTTTTGGCGTGGGGAATGCCTTTTTATGATCATCCAATTAGTATCAGAGTCTGGCTAGTTCAACATATATGGCCTGGTGGACACGAGTATAAAGACTTGATGGACTGAGGGTGCTTACGGGGCCCATATACCTAAGGGACCATTAGTGTTCGGTGAAGGGGGTGAATGGTTAAGGGATACCAATTCAAAATGCAAAAGTATGTAAACCTATTTTTTTTTTCTTTGGATGTTGGAAGAAGGTGATGCATGAGGTCGGGCAATGTTTGATATAATGGCTATGGTATAACTGATCAATGTGAACCATGCCCGAGACAACCCTAGTGGGACTAATATTGGCATACGGCAAAATGTGCATGATGCGCAAAAGAACCATATATGTATGGGCCAGATGCATGTTAATTAATTTGAGTTGGCCACAACTAATTAATTTTGAATATCATATACTCCTATAACTTAACTTTGAAATGACTTTTGTTTTTATTTTTTTGTGTGTATTTCTATTTTGCAGCCTTGGTTTTTGAAATTCCAAAAGAAATAATATAAAAAACCTTAGGCTGAAATTAATTCTAGTCATGTGTCTGCGGCTTTCATAAACCGTACATAGACATAGAAATGCTTTTGAAGCAAGTTGGCAATAGCGACATGGTGCGATGTCCCCATCCAAGGATTGATGAGGTGTTCTAGAATATATGCACAAGCTAGAGTTGTGTGCTTAAGTAGTTTTTTTTCAGTTCATGAATTGACCTAAGTGACAGACAACACAAGTAGCAGGATAACCAAGCATAATTATAATCCATTCGCAAATACGGTGGCTTGGGATGAACTACTGTGACGCTGACGCCATTGGCTACACACACATACATATGCATGCATGCTATGGCCTGCAGCAGATGTTACTACCTCCATTTAATGATGTAAGAGTTCTGATTTTTGTCCTGGCAATGTTTGACCATTCGTTTATTCAAATATTTAGTTTAAATATAAAAAATAATTAGTTGTGCTTAAAGTACTTTTGGTAATAAGATAAATCACAGACAAAATAAGTAATAATATAATTTTTTGAATAAGACGAATGGTTAAATGTTGCAAACAAAACAAATCAAAACCCTTATATTATGAAAAAGAGTACATAACGTATCCATAACCCTTATAAAATGTGTTCAGCATTTTGAAATCATTTTTGACACGTTCTTTTTCTCTTATGGATATTTTAATTATCATGGGCACTACGCTAGTTTCCCAAGCTCATAAACTTTCTTTTCATCAGTATTTTCATTTTATAAATCAGCTTATCAACTTTTTCAATATTTAATTTATTCACTTCTAAACTCGAAGAATCATAATAAACTTAATTTTATTAATATATAATCGGAACTTAATAAGTAATAACGCACAAATCAACTGAATCTTGACTGAACTAAGGTAATAACCAATCATGAACCATACTTTCCACTTCCACACATTTCATTAAAGAAAAAAAATCTAACTTGCATCAAAGTTTCATGTACATATACAAACTATACAGACCACTTACTGGTGCCTATAGGCTATAGTGCCATTGGCAGATGGGCTCTACATGGAGCAGTGCCCTTCCTGTCAGTGAAAAAATGCACACACAGTAGTGACCACACAACAATGGATGAATATTATGGACCATTGATACTGTTGGTAGAACAGTGACACCATCAGCCGTAGGCGTCCCCACCCACAAGCAGCTTGCCACAAAAGAGACGACGGCCACGGTACCATTGCTGTAGCACAAAGGGGATCGATAGCCACCGCATGCTCCCCCTCCTCCATTCTTCATTTTCTCCTTCACCCTAACCTTTTCCTCTCTTCCTCTTGCAACAGTTGCTTCTACCTTGTGTTGCCTCCTCTCCTTTCCCGTCCTCTCCTCTCTTCCTCCTCCAAAATCTCCCCAAATCCTGGCCTTATCTTCGCCGCCGCCGCCCAAAAAAGTTGGGGCCAATTCGCGGCCCCTTTTTATCTGCAGCAAAGCTGGATGCACATGAGATCATGAGCTCTGAGGACTCGCTGAAATCCTTGTCGCTCGATTACCTCAACCTGCTCATCAATGGCCAGGCCTTCAGCGACGTGGCCTTCAGCGTCGAGGGTCGCCTCGTGCACGCCCACCGCTGCGTGCTGGCGGCGCGGAGCTTGTTCTTCCGTAAGCTCTTCTGCGGCCTCGATCCAAATCACCAGCCACCGCCCCCACCGCCGCCTTTAAATTGGCCGACGTCAACGGGCGGCGGCGGTTCTGGCGGCGGTTCTGGTGGTGGTGGCGCCGGTCGTGGCGGCGGCGGCGGCGGAGGTGGAGCTCCGGCCACGCCGGAGCTGGTCATCCCGGTCAGCTCGATCCGGTACGAGGTGCTGGTTCTTGTGCTGCAGTTTCTGTACAGCGGCCAGGCGTCGGTGGCGGCGCCGAAAAGTGGGCCGCTCCCCGGCTGCGGCGCCCGCGGTTGCTGGCACACGCGATGCGGCGCCGCCGTCGACCTCGCGCTCGACACGCTCGCCGCTGCCCGCTCCTTCGGCGTCGAGCAGCTCGCCCTGCTTGTCCAGGTAGTGGAAATTCAGGAACACGACAGCTGCAAACAAAATTAAAATTCCTCTTTTGTGCTTGCTATTCTTGGGATCTGCTACTAACGCTGGGTGTGATTGATTATGAGAATAAGAGTACATGATGGTAGTTAAGCCTGGGTGACATGATTGGGAACATCTTTCGGTGACATTAAGATGGAGTCAGCAGAAGCAAAGTTCAAGTCTGAGCTGATCCTGCTGCATGCTTGCCTAGATCCCTAGGTTGCCCTTCCCCTTTGCCTTTTTTTCCGATTACTGAGCGAGCTGAGAGCTGAGCATGATTCATGTGCTACTGCTGTCAACTGTGGCGTCTGATCCATGTCCAGTAGTTGCAGCAGAATCTAGTGCATGCCCTCACTTCATTCATCGCAACGTTTTTTTTTAAAAGATTTTTTTCCTCTGGCGTTTGTGGGTGAGATGGGGTAGTGTACTGAAAGGACTGAGTCGTCTCTAGTCTCTCACAGTCTCGCTTGCTTTTCTGCTGCTTCGCCCTTGCTGCTTCTGTCATCACTTGTCACGGAGCTTCTGACTCATCTTTACTAGGAAGGGTCTTTTCAAGCTCTTGGTTGTGTCTGTCCCTTCCTTACATCACATCCATCGATCCTCCATGCTTTCCTGATCTTCACATCATTTCGCATTTGCACATTGCTAGGGTTTCTTGGAGATCCAACCCCAGCAGCCGGCCACTTTGATGTTCGATCGATAGCATCATTTCCCAAAATAATTCTTACTAGTGTTCACAACATGCATGCTGTTCTAAGAAAAAGTACGGTTAAGCATCATGACATATGCTGCAAATCTCTCTGCCTAGCAGAGCAGCACTGAAGAGAGTACACACTAATAACAACATTTCATGCTGCTTATTAACTGCCCTGAATTCTGGTGTGATTAATTAAGCATCTTAATTGAACTAATGGCGATCGACAATGCAACATATATGTAAATGCAGAAGCAGCTGGAGAGCATGGTGAAGGAGGCATCGGTGGACGACGTGATGAAGGTGCTGATGGCGTCACGCAAGTTCGAGATGCAGGAGCTGTGGGCGACATGCTCCCACCTCGTGGCGCGCTCCGGCCTCTCCGCCGACCTCCTCGCCAAGCACCTCCCGATCGACGTGGTCGCCAAGATCGAGGAGATCCGCGCCAAGTCGCCGCTCGCCGCGAACGCGAACGCGCCACGCTCGCCGTTCCAGCTGACGCACCACTACCTCCCCATCAACGCGGCGTCCTCCGCGGCCGACCGCGACAACAAGATCCGTCGTATGCGTCGCGCGCTCGACGCCGCGGACATCGAGCTCGTCAAGCTGATGGTGATGGGGGAAGGGCTCGACCTCGACGACGCGCTCGCCGTCCATTACGCCGTGCAGCACTGCAACCGCGACGTCGTCAAGGCGCTGCTCGAGCTCGGCGCCGCCGACGTAAACTCCCGCGCCGGCCCGACGGGGAAGACGGCGCTCCACATCGCGGCGGAGATGGTGTCACCGGACATGGTGTCCGTGCTCCTCGACCACCACGCCGACCCGAACGCCAGGACGCTCGACGGCGTCACGCCGCTCGACGTGCTGCGGAGCCTCACATCCGAGTTCCTCTTCAAGGGCGCCGTGCCGGGGCTCACGCACATCGAGCCCAACAAGCTCAGGCTCTGCCTCGAGCTCGTGCAGTCGGCGGTGATGGTGACCACGCGCGACGACGGCGGCGCGCCTGGCGCCGGCGGTGGTGACGGCGGCGGAAGTGACGGCGGCAATTTCCCGAGGAGTGACGCCGATGACAGCTTGGTGAGCCTGACGATGAACTCGACGCTCATGTATCAGGGACAGGAAATTGCGGCGGCGATGGCGGCCGGCGAGGCGAGGAAAGGGGATAACGGGAGAGCGAGCCCGTCTGCAATGTACTTCCCCAATGGAGGTTTCGCATAAGTAATATTATTCCCTATCCTTTTCTCTTCTCTAGTTGTGTTGAGATTTGTGGGGGTTATGGTTGACAAGATCATCAGAGGAAAAATGGTGTAGCTAGCTACTATATAGCTAGGATATATGGGCAACAATTTAGTGGTATTTGATGTGGATTGTTCGATCTTTTCGCATGATTGATCGCTTGCATTGTGCAGCAAACTGTTGCATGCTAATTTGTTCAAAAAGTTTCAAACTCCGCAATGTTCATTTTGTAATGGAGCTGTCTCCAATATGATCCACCAGAGATGAGCTTGCTCCAGCAGCTGCAGATAGTAGTGTGTGTTGATGGCAATGAAGAGAATTTTAGCTGTTGGTGTTTTTACAATGTCTTTATGCAGTGCAGCTTTTGGTGACTGTAGTAGGCTTTGGACGATAGGAAAGCGGGGTGCAAGATCATGTGAAGGAATGGGGATCGAGTGGCGTTCGACAAGGCGAATCTAAGTGAGCATGCAATTGAATGTCACAGGGTTTGCACATGCATTTCTACTGTTTCTGTGACTACATTTTCTGGAATACGAAAGATCCTGGACGATTGGACGGCCCAGATCCTTTTCGATGAAGTAATCTACCGGTATGGTCGTTTTCTCTCCGTTTTCAAGTGCTTTTTAAGAATGGCTTTTAATTTATGGCATGCATGCTCGATCCCTGTACTCTGGTACAATTAGTACCTGCAGTTACGTAGGTTTTGTCTGACATGAGGCGACAAATTACCAACCTACTGTTAGAAGAACATGAAATTTTGCATGACATTTCAATCGATCGTATGCTATATATCTAGCTAGTAGGACTGGAGTAATGACACCATATGATCGATTCACTGTGTGGTGCATGGTCAAACATGCATACATATGCGAATTTTTGTTCTTATTAAAAATTTGGAAAAAAATGATTACTCTTGCTAGCTCATGCAAGTTCTTTTATATACATGATTTTTAATTTTGAGTTACTTACTAGTAAGGTTAATGTCTTAACAATTTATAATATTTTGTCACTCCGTCCAAATTTATAAGCATTTTGGGTAGGACGTGACATATCATAAAACAACGAATCTAAATAACCTCTGTCCGGATTCGTTTTGGTAGAAAATGTCATATCCCAGCCCAAATCCCTGTGTTTTTTTTTACGGAAGAAGTATATTGACAACCGTTGCCTTGATATACAAATATATTCGTACCCCCTCTATCCCAAAATAAATAGCCAACTCTTAACCTCAAACTAGTCTATACAGTGTGCCACAGTTGTATATATCCTCCAAAGAATAATATGCAGCTGCTCACTCTAGTACATTGTGAAATCATACTTTTCTCCTATAATTAAGGACGTATATTCCAAAAGCATTAATTAATCAAGATGTGAGGATTGATGTTGCTGTAATTTTTATATAATCTTGGACAAACCTTGAAAAAGTTTGTCTTAAGAAAACCCCCAAAACATCTTATTCTCTCCGTTCTAAAATATAGGGCTCATATTATTTTGTTACGACAAGGGTTTGATCAATAATTTCTATATTATAAATTTACTTTTATGACATATAAAATTAACATTGTTAGATTCGTATTTGTAAGTGATTTCCTAAGGCTATACTTTTTAATATCACAACTTTTAACTATATATAACTTCCATAATCTAAATTTAAAATTATTGCACATGCTTATTTGAAATTTCATGAACAACGTGATGCACATTCCCCTTTCATTTTTTGGTTGCAACTTATCTGTCACAATGGTGAAGATTATTATTATATGAATGCATTTTGCCTAATTCTGCTGATGACTTGTATGCGGTACAGAAGTACTCAAACAATTATGCCACTGAACATGACCTGTACCAATCACATGCTCACAGAACCTACTCCCTATGTCCCAAAAAAAGTGCATCCAAAGCTGGCCAGGATTAAGTTTTTTTTTTTACGGAGGGAGTAGCTTCCATCTCTGCTTTAAAAATATTCATTATCTATTCTTCATGAAAAACTAACTAAATTTTATTAAGTCCTTGTGCGGCTGGCCATCTCTTTCTTTTATATATGCATTGGGAGAGCATGCATCTAGAGGATTATGTTAATGATCAGATAGCACATATAACCTTATAAAACCATTATACGGAGTTTTTGTGAAACCAATTATTTTACTATAAAAACTATATAATATTGAATTTTCAGCTAGTGACTCAATTATAAGATAAACTGTACATTAGAGTAAACTTAAAAAAATTACAAATACTTTGACTGAGGTTGAGTTCTAAACAGCTATCCGCTTTAGCTTCCTTCCTATTTATCGTGACACGCTTCCCGAACTATGAATAATGCGTTTAGTGGAAAAGTTTATAATATGTAATTTTAAAAAAACAAACAAATCCAATTTTTCAAGTTTGTACTAGTTAAAACTGAAATAATCATGTGCTAATAAAAGCTGCCTCATTTTGCATTGCAGCAATAAGCTAAGCCAAACTTCACCTTCGATGAAGCCTAAATTATCTCAACCCCTACATATTTAAAGCGGTGCATCACACAAAACCACATGTTTAGCATTATATTTTTCATGAAACTACAAATTTAAGGCATATTATGCAAAGATATAGATTTAGAGTTAATTTCACAAAACTGTATAATTAACTCAATCGTGCTAGGGTTCTAAACTCTAAGATATATAATCTAGATTATAGTTTCAATTCGTGACAACTTCATTAGTAAATCCCTGTAATTTTGCAATACTCCGCCTTTAATATGTAGTTTGTGATATTTTTTAATAAAAATGTGATAATAAATCTAGTGTTAAATTTATAGCTTTGTGACGTAGTACATGGTCTTAAATCTACGATCTGTGATTACAAAATTTTCTCCTATGTATAATACTGCCACAAAATTCTCTGTACACATTGCTCATGTCAGTGATACATATACGTGTCGATCGGACATATGGGGATAGACATATCTAGCTAGCCCCTTGTTACTGCAGATATGTGTGCATGCAGATATGCACTGCAGTAGACTCCTTGGAGAGCTCGGCATGCATGCATGATCTTCGCTTTACTAATTTGTAGTTGTGACTCGTCACCAGTAAAACTGCGCGGTTAATTACCATGCATATGACCAGCTGCTTGCAGGCATGAAATGCAGGCATGCCGCTACAACAATATACAGCTAGAGAGGTAAATAAAGCTGTTGTTGCTACGTACGTAGACGTACTGGTACCTCTCGCTCGTTGCTGTACAGGATACTGTAGAGGAGAGGCCCACGGTACCATGCTCTCACCAGTCACCACAACTGTTAAAAACATCTCGCAATAAAAGCGTGGTCTCCCA
The DNA here is from genome assembly GCA_000325765.3 of Leersia perrieri. NCBI lineage: Eukaryota > Viridiplantae > Streptophyta > Magnoliopsida > Poales > Poaceae > Leersia > Leersia perrieri. Next base: position 1,450,169 of record CM002478.1, read on the forward strand.
TGGTGGGTTCCTCCCCAACTGTTCCCGGCTTGGATTTCTACTGTTTGCCTGCTCCGTCCTCTTATGCATGCTCCCCCCATCAATCATATTGCGCTCTTTTTATCTCTGAATTAATCCATCTCTGATCGATCTCTCGCTCACATACACACAAACGCCAATAACACAATGAGCTAGCAGAGCTTAGCTGTTCGCTCTCATGGACCTATAGCGTCTTCATTTCATGCTGTGTATATACAGTTCGTGATTTGTCGAATTGATAATTAGTGGCCATGATCCATGCATCTTATGTCGTGACAAGTCCAATATTTATCCCTATCGATCATTTCTTTGTCGTACTATAATATCTCCCTTCACCTGTTTTCTGCTAGTTGCATGGTACCACTAGCTGGATCTATCGTCTAGCACTGCTGCAATACGGCGATCGAGTTCGATCTGGTTCTGTTTATCGATTAGCACGAGCTGAGGTTTAATTAGCGTCAGATCAAGCTTCGATAATTCCTTTTGTTTTCCGTTTTCAAGCGTGCGTACGTGCACACAAACATGTGTCTCTGTTCTTCTTCTTCTCTCTTTTCGTTGTCTGTTTGCATATAGTAGTACACATGCTGTTTCCATGCTGAGAATCTTTACAGTGATCCAACGTCCCATCAATTGAATGGTGCTACCTAAGCTAACTCCATCCGGCATTCCGGCCTGTCTGACGATGAGCTCCATATTTTATCTTTGGAGAACGAAGGGATAGAGATGATGATGTACAGTGCCTCTAAAATGCTCCATCTCTAGTATTACTCATGTTCAAAGAGTTTGGCAAGCAGGGAGGCATGGTATGAATAGATGCCTTTTTTTGTTGAAGCAGGAAAAGGAATAGCGCAACGTTTTGTGCCATGCTGGAATAGTGCTAGCTCCATCTCCAGCTGATCATTTGGTAGTAGTGTTTTAAAGCTTTTGATCTGACTTGACTGTACTGAGTCATGCCGCCTAGCTAGAGAAGATGGAGAAAAAGAACAGGAAAGGGAAAAGAACAATAAACATGCATGCGTGCAAATTGTCAAGTGTGTATACACATTTCCATGCCAATGGGAGAACGTACGTACACACACAAGAAGGACCACACCACGCACGCTGCAGTGCGTCGTATCATATCACTGCGATCTTTCGAATTCTTCGTTTGGCATCACGCATGTACATTCTCTGCTAGAATATATATATATACTGGTACTAGTACATGATGCTTGCTGGATAACACCAATAACCTTTTTGAGCTGGAGTTGTGTGTACTGACTACTTAAGCTACTGTTTATGTAAGCATATTATTGTTCCTGTTTACACTAAAAACTATTCATGTTTGCACTAAAAATTTGAGATCAGATAGAGACCATCTTATATTGGCCTGCAAACTTCATAAACTAGACACTTCATATCTCTAGTTTTCTTTATTTGACGTTGGTTAGCTTAAATTGTACTAACCAACGTCAAATAAAAATGTCCGGAGGGAGTAATTGAGTGATTTTACGGTCCTTGCACCATACTTAATTTCCAGTGTAAACTTTGGTATCTTTGTACTAGGAGGTATCAAATTTAATTTTTTTTTACCTCTTGGTACCTCACAAAAACTATAAAATCTCTCTTATAATTACCCTAATATATTTACTAGTACTAGTACTAGTATACTTTGGGCTTGTTTGGATCCAGGGACTTTTTTTTTAAGTTCCTGTCACATTGGATTGGATGTTTGGATGTCAATTAGAAGTATTAAATATAGACTAATAATAAAACTAATTGCATAAATAAAGGCTAATTCACGAGACGAATTATTTAAGCCTAATTAATCTACAATTAGCAAATGTTTACTATAGCATCACATTCACTAATCATGGACTAATTAGGCTCAATAGATTCGTCTTGCGAAATAGTCCAAAATATAGGGTGGATTTTATTAATAGTCTATATTTAATACTTCTAATTAGCGTCCAAACATCCGATGTGACAGGGACTTAAAAAAAATCCCTAAAAACAAACAGGTCTTTATGCTATTTCACATGTAATATTCTCACGTAATAAAGCAGTAAAGGGTGGCACTCCAGTGTTTATGTACTCCAGTTAGATAATAGAAGGAATAAAGTATTGTTTTAGGATCCAAGCGCTAGGGTAGGGCGTCGTATGGAAACACACTCTTTGTTCAGCTGGGAAAACGCACGCGTTGATGGCCGGCCTGGCCTGCTGAAAAGCTGCTAAACTCGCAATGCTGCAAGATTAACGAACCAATAATATGCTGCAGCGGCTGCAGATAGCTGCAGGCTGCAGATACACTGGGCTGACACCGGCCGGCCAGGAGGTTGAGGAAGTGTCACGTCAAGACAGGAGGCCCATGACTTTTCTGCCCTTGCTGTGCTTTGCATTATGCTGTGTCACCGCCTCTCTCTCTCTCTCTCTCACACACACACACACACATTGCACCGGTGCGTGGTCAGAGTCTCGTCTCTCTGCAATTCTGCAGCAACCACCCGGTGACACTGCACTGATGTACTCCTATATCTTTTCTTCTAGCCTTTCTTTCTAGCCAAACTGCAAACAAGGCCTTGATATGTTGACTGTTTATCTAGCTGAATGCCTGAGGAGCCGCTGGCATGCATGACACAAAATAGCCTTTGATGCTGGTTTTCAGCGACTGAAACAGTGAAACTCCGTTCTTTTTTTTCTTTTTTTTTTGAACTCAAACATCTGCTCTTTATTTACGGCATCGACTCAGTGAGATCACGAGCCACCAGGGAAACGTGTAGCAACACTCGAAAGAAGCGCCGATCGATCGAGCCCACAACTCTTGAGGTCTGAGCGACCAGCAGCTAGTATTGGGCTTACATGTAGACGGATTGAATGGATGGCCTGGTTAAGCCCACACCTCTGCCTAGCAAAGCCCATGTTATTCAGCCTTCACACTGCACGCACTCCAGCGTGTGAAGCCCAGAAGAGGGGAAAGCTAACGGCCCACAAGCCCAGCAAACTTCTGGGATGCAACCACACGAAACGACCGCAGCCCAGCCCAGCCGCTGCAGCCACACAAGACGACCGCAGCCGCATATGTGCACGCTGGATCGAGTGTTCCCGGCCTTTTTGGATTAAGCCCGCGACAGTCGGCCCGTCGCTTACCCACCTCACACCTGTTGGACCCGTTCGTGTGGTTTTGGCCCGCGTTTGGGGGACAAAGTGACGTGCCCGCCGCAAGACCGAAACGAGAGATTGGTGTCTCGGCTCGTCGCTGGTCACCGGGCCGTTTCAAATCCCAACTGCGAGGCAGAGTCATACACGTACCAAAAAACAGAGACCTCGAACTGCGTACGGAAAAACACGTAGTTTTTGTTGATGTCAAGGCGATCCACCAATATATCGATAAACCTGGAGCCCTAGTCACGTTGCAAATTGCAATTCTTTATTAATCGCGTCGCTAAGGTCTCCCTCCTTTGGCTCCTTCCCATGAACGCCAGGCTGGTGGTGCTCGCGGCCGCCGTGGCTGTGGCGGCGGCTTTCTGCCTGTCGTCCTCGTCGTCGCCGGCCTCGCCTCGCGACGACGACGTGCAGGTGCTGGAGATAGGGGAGCGCGACGTCGAGCTGATCACCGTGGACGGCGGCGCGGTTGGGCCGGAGAGTATCGTGTTCGACGCCAACGGCGAGGGGCCTTACACGGGCGTGTCGGACGGGAGGGTGCTCAAGTGGCTTCCCCAGGAGAGTCGCTGGGTCGAACACTCATCCGCCGCCAGCGATCCACAACTGTAAGCTTTAATCTCTGTCTCTGCTTAATGCTGATTCATCCTGCGATTTATCCCCTAGTACTGTTCCCTGGATCTCCCTGTTCTGCATTTACTTGTGTGTTGTGTGTGATGACATTCAGATCTAAGTACAGTTAGAACTCATCCTAGTAATGAAAATTCTTGGCATGTGTACTTCAAATCTGTTATTCCCCTTGTCCTACTGAAAGTAAAAATATTTATGCAACAGAGCTACCACATCATGATTGCCAATGGCCTTCTTCAGTATCCTTCCAATACATTATTGTTCGATAAGATTGCTCGGTGCTCATGCTGGTAGCTGAAATCTCATATCATATAATCATTTTTTTTAGAAAAGGCATTCTTATATAGTCATATATCACTGAAAACAATTTTTTCTCCACGGAAAACAATTTTTTGCGATGGCTCAATTCGCATCCACACAAAAGATTACATTGTTTATTTTATCTGTCTTCATGCACGGTCACCGCGTGTAGCTTTCTTTCCTTTTCCAACACACCTATGGCAGCTTGATTAGCTCACCCACCAAGCGCAAAGTATCTTGAATTCTTGATACATCATGCTCATCTACTGTACCTTCATAGACACAGTAGTCTTGCTTTCGTTTTGCCAACCCAATCGACTGAAAACTTACTTATGATCTCATCTACTTTATGCTGTTTACATTTACACTAGTTAATGAGTATAATTGAAAACTCCTTGGGGGGCCATGCCAACATATTGGGGTGGCATTCCGTAACGTTCTGAACCAAAATAGGGTAAGTAGTTAAGTACAAATGAGTTCTGTTGCAGACTTGCAATGGAGGATTGGATATTTCTTTTGTGAGTGTTTAGTTTGAGATCAACAGTGGTTGTTTGTACACGATAGGATGTTTATGGGGCACCGAACTTGAAAACACCAAGGATGTGTCTGGTTGGTGGGTTGGGATGGGTTGAACCCAGTTTTTGCTCTGTTTGGTTGGGGGATAGATAGAATGAGTTCAACCCTAGAGAGGAATATTCCTCAAATATCCGGGTCGGCTGGATACCTCAGAATGTGGCGGACGAAGCCAACCCACTTAAACAGTATTAACGCCGTCCATTCCCCTCCCCCCGCACACGATGCCGCCTGCACGCCAGAACTTCTCCGCCCACCCACACGCGCCGGCCGGAGCTCCTCCGCCCGTGCGACGATGCCACTGGAGCTCCTCCACCTACCTACGCGCGCCACCGCCGGAGCTCCTCCTCCCGT
>CM002478.1:1481395-1496083 GCA_000325765.3 Leersia perrieri
GTCCATTGCATAGTTGTGGTCAAGTGTAATTCTAGGTGGAAGTTCAACTTAACAGTCTCCACCGAAACACTAATATATAAAACAAGAGCAGAACTGGGTGTACTCTTGTGAGCTTTGAAGCTTGGTGGGGATTGTTGGATTTAATTAGAATTGGACCCATTTAAATCTAATAATAAAACTTCAAATACACATAAAAGTACAAATTATAAGCCAAGTGGATGAGTGTTCTTACACCGGAATGTCCGGTAAAGTCACCGGATAGTCCGGTAAAAACTCTCTATTGGATGCTGATTTTTTAACAAACTGTCCGGTGGACTGTCCGGTCGATTGTCCGGTAGAACAACCGGAATGTCCGGTAGAACTACCGGAATGTTCGGTAAAATACCTCTGTTGTGAACAGAACCATTTTACCGGACTGTCCGGTGATGTTACCGGAATGTTTGGTTGCAGGCGGATATTAGAGGTCTTAACTTCTAAAACGTTTGGAGATTTAATGGCTGTGTTTATTCTTCGTAAACAGGTCATTAGAACTCAATTAGTCAGCCATTCATTCCCACTTCTTCCTCCTTGGCCCATGAGAAGTCACTCTCTCATTCTCTCCACCATTGTTCTTGGAGTTTAGTCTCTTGCATTGTAATTTCTTCATCCTCGATTCTGAGTTCTTGCGTACACAAGATCTTAGAACGAGCAGGCCTCCGGAACTAACGCCGCGTCGCGAGTACCTGTACGGGTAGACGGGCGATATAGTTTTTGGGGAGCGCTTCCGCGCGACTGCTCAAGGTTCTTCCTTATGGCAATCGATGAGACGATTGGAACTGGTGATGGATCGGGCAACGGAGGAGGAGGCATTGGAGGAGACAACCATGGTGGATCAAGTAAATCGTGTACATTCAACTCAGGGTATGATATCCTCTCTTTGATCATGAACATGATAGATGTTATCGTGTTCTTTTTGGTGCTGGAAATGTATATCTTTTCACAAGATCATTATCTACTTAGGTATCATTTTAATGATTATTTCTTTACTGAATTTCTGCATTAAATTATATTTCTTTACTGAATTTCTGCATTAAATTATATCGAAAATTGACTAGATTTCCAACGCTCTCGTCGCCGGCATAGCCATAAATCCAATTACTTGAAAGATGTCAAGGTTATCTTGACTTCCTTTTGGATTAAGAACATCGAGGCTATCATGACTAATTGTCAGTCCCATGGGGGCAAGGCTAAGGATCTGCTACGAGCGCTACAAATGAAGGAACAGAGTCATATATGTGAATCCAAGGGCTTACTTGGGTTGCTGGATTCTATAATTCCTGTGGTTGCTGCCCTTTTCATGTAAAGTTGTAAACACATGAGGAGTCTCCCTCTCTTTTTACTTCTTCAGGCTATAGCTACCATTCCGCTGAGCCTATTGATTACATTGTAAAATTTCTGCGGCATTGAATCCATTTACTCTGGGGATGAATAAACTAGGTAATTGGGTAGTTTAATTTGCTGTCATTTGGTACGAAACCTTTCATATGGCAGTGGTACTATGCAAACTACTGCACTGTCAAAAGTCACAATATTAAGTTTCCACAGAATATGGTTTCTGTAACAATTGCTAGTGCATTGTAATTAATAGTTTTTTAGGAGCCAACACAACCACTTTATTTGTACTTTGTGTTGAAAAATCTAGCTACTGTTTATCATTTTGTAAGGATTATGTTATATCCTTCAGTACCTCTGTCCAGCAATGTAAGGTCTATTTCTATTTGAAAAGGTCAAACTTTGTAATTTTTGTCAAACTATACTCATGTACAAAAGTTATATCAGTAGATTGGCATTCAAATTACTTTTAATATGATGTTAATTCTGCAACAATTGATGATATACTTCAAAATCAATTTTAAAATTACTCAAAGATCAAAATATACTTTCGTATACTGCATCCTCTCAAAATCCACATTATATTGATGGATGGAGAAGTACCTTGATAAACCTATTTTTTAAGGAACACTGTTAATCTTAGTAATCAAAACTTATTAGCATCTAGGGTCTTTACAGTGCGTCTACATGTTGTTTGGCTTCAGCCTCCAGCTCGGACAGAATCCTAGGTGGAGGGTTTTCGAATGGCTTTGCAAGGCTTCTCACGTCCAAACTTGGACGCAAGCGGCTCCGCCACTTTTTGTCATGGCCTCTGAGGGAAGAGGAGAGAAGGAGGAGGAGGGGAGAGAGTAGAAAAAAAAGAGTTCATCTCACCGTCACTGGCCGCCGTCGCGCCGTCCTGGATCTGCGCCGCCGCTATAGAGCTCCGTCACGTGAGCCCTTCGTCGACCAGGGGCGGTGGCCTGCTCGCCCCGGAGCTCCACCTCCGCGCTGCCGGCTCTCCTCGTTGCCCCTCCGCCGCCGTCGTGAGCCCTCCGCCTCCTCGCCACCCCAAAGCGCATCGCCGGCGGAGCTCCAGAGGCACCGCCGCCGCCGCACCGTCCTTGATCTGCGCCGCTGCGAGCCCGCTGCCATGCAGACAAGGACGACGACGGGATGGGGACGGCGGTGAGCGGAGGTGGGAGTCCACGGTGACGACGGTAGGCAGAGGTGCAGTGGAGTCGGCAGCGGAGGGGCAGAAGGCAGTGGTGTGGAGCGGCGGCCGAGCGGAGGGGCAACAGTGACGTCGGCGGAGGCGGAGCGAAGGGGGGCGAAGAGTCAGAGATGGTGATTTAGGGAATTTTTTGGACCTATTTCGTATTTATTTATGATTTTGGAGGGCTTTTGTGTAAAATTTTGGACCTACGTGTAAATATAATAAACATGATCAGTGACATCCACGTGTAAGGAAATCGCGAGAGGACGCACTAGCTAGCGGTTCGGCCGAACCATAGGCTGGCCCAACCAGCCTCAGCCATTCTTCTAGTATTAGCCCAATAAATAAAGATTTGATATTGTTTGTGGGCTCAAGACTCATTGATTCCGACGGGAAGTATAATTCTCCTCCTTATATGTTTATTTTCTCTCAACTTTGTTAGTTTATCACATACATACAAATATACGACAACACTCGTGGAAATCATTAGAAATAAATTTATGGTTTTACGTAGGTATTCACGACGTAAAATATGTCATTAACATCCGTCAACCGACAGTAACACTGTTAAATAGATATTTGCACAATAGTACGATACATCAAGTATAATCAAAACACCCTCACTGAATCAACAGACAATTCTTGAAATATAGCTGTAACCATCTATCTATCCAGGTAAAGCCGGGAAATCTTCATTTTTTAGTGCTGAATTCCTGGTTTTGTTGAACCAGGTATCAAAACCCACAATGCTCCGATACCTCATTAAATACAAATAACTCAACCAAGTGATCAAAGAGTATTCAGAGCTTGTTTTAGCATATGAATATATACAACTAGCTGTGACGCCAAGCAGCAAAACAAAGACCTTCCTCCAAGCACTTGATGTCCCAAAAAACACCGAAAATGTGACCTGCACATTGCCATTCTCAGCCGGTGCTTACTGCCTTTGACATAATCCCTGGATCAAAAATGAAACAATCAGCATGGCATGAGGTATACCAATCAGTACAGCTGGGACTGTTCAGGCAGCCTTAGGCCCGCCCCCCCGTCTTTTCAACATAGGACACAACTATTTTTCGGATTATTGCGTGCACGCTTCCCAAGCCACTGAACGGTGTAATATTTGAAAAAACTTTTTATATGTATGTTTCTTTTAAAAAAAGCTAATGAATCCATTTTTCAAGTTTAAAATAGTTAATACATAATTAATTATATGCTAATGATATTTTTCGTTTTGCGTGTCTGAAATAATCCAAGTGCATCCTTAGATTCAAACGGGGCCTTAAAACCCGAATACAAGTATAGTAGGAAATTCCAGTTATAAATGTTGAATATTTGGCCACATTGTTACACTTCTCTTCCCAAAACTAAATCTAACAGGCTACATACAGTTGCTCTGAGGCTTTCTCCAATGGTTAGAGATGGTTGCTATCTCTAAGCTATCTAAAAGATAACTCTTCCAATGATCTAACTCTTAACAAGTAGCTCATAATAAAAATGACCCCGCATACCATCCTCACTGAACATCTCTTCTCTATTAAAATTTATAAAAAATGACTTATAGATAGTTTATAGATACCCATTGGAGGAGGCCTAATGTACCTGTTCCACCTCATATGTCCCAGCTGGGAATGGGCTACCAGGTTTCAAAAACCAAGCTGCAATGAGGAAATCAATCATTGCTTTTCTCTTTTCTTTTTTTCATACTCCAAATTTAGGGTGTGTTTGGTTTGAGGGCGAGGTAGCATGGGTTAGATCCATTATGGTTTTTAAGGATGGAGCGGTTCTATTTTTGTGTTTGGTTTGAAGGGATAGAACGGTTTCATTTTTTTTGATTGGTTGGAGAGATAGGGATGGACGGAATATAAGCCATCCAAATGTCGTTAGCGTCGCCCATCCTCATCCTGCCTCCTCCCCGTCCTCGTACGCATCGTCGTCTCCTCCACTGAGCTCGGCCGGCGCGCGGAGTTCGACCTGTGTGCAGATCTCGACCGGCGGTGGGCGCGGAGCTCGGCCGGCGTGCGGAGCTCGCCCGGCGGTGGGTCGACGCGGGCGGCGACGGCTGGATCTGACGCGGGGATCTCAGCCGGCGAGCGAAGCTCAACTGGCGGTGGGTGCGGAGCTCGACTGGCATGCGGAGCTCGGCTGGCGGCGGGTCGACGCGGGCGGCGATGGCTGGATCTGACACGGGCGGCGGCCGGAGCTCGATCTCGCGACCGAGGTGGCGGGTCGATGCGCGGCCGGCGGCCGGAGCTGGCGCGACGCGGCGACGGCGGAGGGGCGAAGGCGACTGCGTCTCGATCTGGCGTGGCGGGAGGGCTCGGCGACGGCTTCTCGGGCGGTGGAGGTCGGTGACAAGCGGAGGGGGTCGACGGCGTGCAGAGGAGCTCAGGCGGCGGCGGCTTTGGAGGAGCAGCGGCGCCCTGGCCAAGGAGGAGCGGGCACTGACGGAGAGGCGACGGCGACGGCGTCGAAGTGGGTTCGGCTCGTCCGGCAGATTTTGTCGGACGAGTTGGATTAGGACCCGGATATTTGAGGTATATTCCCCTTTTAGGAACCAACCCATCCCACTCATTCTCAAACCAAACACTCAGAAAATGGGTCCGACCCAGCTCAACCCACTCCATCCTAGCAACCAAACACACCCTTAAGGTTCAATCTTTCAAAATTTTCATAATTACGCTCAAGAATATAATACAAAGAATAGGCGAATATGTCTGTTACATTATAGCAGTGTAACCACAAATTTGTAATACAAAACTCAGATCTGCAAACACTTAGGATTGTAGTCCACGAGAAAAGAAAAAACACTGTTAACTGGGAGGAACAAATGCATGAATGCACAAAGAATCATGTAAATACTGTGGATTACTGGATGAGAAACGGCAGATACAAAGAAACCAGAGGAAAAGGAGCTTCAAGTTCCGTTGAACATTGTTCTTGAATTTCTTCATTTTTTTTACTTGTGAACTTTGCCAGGCACTCATGCTTCCTATTGAGATATTGAAGAAGAAAGAGCCAATGGTTGGGTTTGCTTCTTTCTCCACCATTTTTTTATTTGAATTCTTTTTAGATGCCTAGATGCTCTTGAACAGCTCTACGAATGCATGAGTCCTATCCTAAATTTCTCATGAAAAAGGATGTCCACGTGGAAGACAAGCAAAGGTTGCAATGTACACTCAAATGCTACAATAATCTGTTGAACCAAGAGCACGAAGTGAGCTGCTTTATCAAGACAGTTCCATTACAGTCAGCTTAGGAAAGGCTACGTAGATAAACTTCTTCAGTAGAGTTCTTTGCTCATGCTTAAGTCTATCTTAGATGAGCAAGGTTGATTGGACTAATTGGTCCGTCTCCTTCGTAAGGAATGTATTCTGAAACAAAACTGCTAATGGGACTTATATGGATAAAAGAGTGAAGGCAAAGGGAGAGAACCCATGGGATGAACAGGAAATCTTGAAGGCTTGCTCCCATTGGCTGCAGACTGCAACCTCCGGTTTCACAGCTAGCAATGTTTCCTCTGGAGCTTCCAATGGTGAAGTGTTCTCTGTTCGATAGGTTTTCAGGTCAACATGCACCTTTGTTGCAAACAATTCGAAGTTCTCGGGATGACGAGCCACACTACTGCTGTCAAGTGAAAAACTGAATGAACAAAAGAGTCCATCCTCCAAGGAAAAGAAGTATGGCCCTGCATCGACTTCAGAAGTAGTGACATTGATGCGGTAAGCATTGATGGGCCCGTTGTCCTCTGACAAGCCAAGGAATAAAGATCAGTGTGGGGTGGCCCGGTCGATGAAAGGTAGCCTCTTGTCGTCAACCTTGTGCCACTCGTATGGATCCAATGAGTTGGTATCAAATGCATACGTGCCCCACGGCTGATTAAATGATACCAATACGTAGGTGTCGATTACCACATATGACATGACGATTACAACCGGCAGTATGCAATACTCTATCGGCCGAATCTTCCAAGGGAAGCAAGGTGGATGCGGCAGCTTAACCCAGGAGCAATCCTCCGGGTGGGAGCGGCCATCAACAGTGACGACTTTGGCTTGGGAAAGATCGAGTACCTCGAACCAGGGTGGGAAATCGGGTTCTGCAATCCACGAGGGTGCCTTTGACATGGCATAAACCTTATCACCGACTGCCATCAAGATAGGGCACCATTTTGTTGAGTTGAGGATCGGCCCGTGGATGACCTCCTCCGTCCTGGTGTCGAAGATGATGGTGTCGCCGGGATCACCCCCAACGCCGACGATCCAGGCGCGGTGGATTGACCGCACGGAGGTGAATGTCTTACCGCCAGCGGCGGTGGGCAGGCGGGCGATTCGGCGCAGGCGCTTCCGCTTCGTCCGCTGCGATGGAGAGGAAGTGGCAGCGATGCCCACACTGTACACGGCGTACGGCTTGGAATACCTGGATCAATCCCAGTGGCACGCCACAAGGTAGGCGAACTGACCCCGGCCCTCATTCGAATCACCGCCGCGGCCGACGATGCCTAGATCCCCCGCCTGAATCTGATCGTGTTCTCTTTCTTCTTCCAGCTCCATAGCTGTAACGGATGGCTTGGGCTTGTCACATGAAGCATTGCCCCTTGCTCCATGGCGACTTCCTCTTTCCGCAGTCCATCCCCTAGTCTTCTATTGCCGCACAAGGGGCCAGAGGAGGAGGTGGTAGCGGCGGTGGTGGCCAGTTAGGGTTTTGACTTTCGAATCACCGAATCTACTTGTGTGGGCTCGGCATGTAACCACAAAGCGGCCCGACCCGGACACCTCTCGTGTCCTCTTGCTTTCCTTGGCCCATCTGAGAAGCCTAGTCCAAGCAGTTGCGCGACTGCTCAAGTGTTAATCTGTGTCACTGTTTGTGAAAGTCAGTCAATGCAGTCAACAAATAACATAACATAACCCCACGAGTGTACTGGACTAGTATTGGTTAGTGGCCAGTGGGTAGTCTTCGTCGTCCTCTGGTTCTCCTAGTCTTCGTCGCGAGACGCGACGAAATCAGCACACTTGCAGAATCAGTCTTGCAGTCCCAGTCCCGTCTCGGCGTCTCTTCTGGGAATTTGACACGAAATCCACCACCAAGGCGCTGACGCAATCCCGACGCGTAGGGAGTAAACGCAACGCGCAGCCGCCCGCGCGTGCAGAGAGGCACAATTTCTCTGTAAATCACCACGCCGTCCGCTAGTGAAGCACACCACTCACACCAGGAAGACATGGTGACTCCCCGGTGGACTGCTGGGGTACGAAAATCGCTTGCAGTTGTGTGAAGCGACGCGCAAATTTCCGGGGATTTGTTGCTGCTACCTATACTGGAGTCCATGGACACTACTGTACGAATTGTAGTAGCACACTAGCACTCTGCACTTTGCAGTCGCCGCCGTCCCCAATAGGGACAAAATGGCTGCGACACCAGTCAGATTAGGAAATCGGCGTGAAATCTCCAGGCGACGCGGCACGAAATTCCTGAAACGCGGGAACGATCGCTATTAAAACCACCATCATTTGCAATTGATTACTGAAGCATTCGAAACACACACTTCACTAGCAATACTTCACATTTTAGACGCGTCGGAGGAGGGAGATCGAATCAATGGCCGTTGACGCCAACGCCGAGCCACGAGCTCCGGCGCCGGCCACCTCACCGGCGGCGGAGGAGGCGGAGTTCCTCTGGGAGCTACGCAAGTACGTCCTCCTCCTCGCCACGCTCGCCGCCACCGTCACCTACACGGCGGGGCTGGACCCACCGGGCGGATTCTGGACCGACAACGACGTCAAGCACCACCACCTCGCCGGCGACCCGGTTCTCCAGGCAACCTACCCACGCCGCTACAAGGCCTTCTTCTACTGCAACGCCACCTCATTCGTCGCCTCCGTCGTCATCGTCAACCTCCTCCTCGTTCGCTACCTCTGCCGTCGCCGCTGGTGGCTGCGCGCGCTCCAGGCCGCCATGATCCTCGACATGTTCGGCCTCATGGGCGCCTACGCCGCCGGCAGCAGCAGGGAGGTTGCCATGTCAGCTTACATCGTCGTCCTCGTCATCTTGGTTTGTTCCTACGTGTCAGCCCATGTTCTGGTCTACGGCCTCACCGCCGCCGGTCAAACGAGCTCGCCGGATGCCCCGGAGAGTGTAGAACGCGCGCGCAAGTATCTCCTCATATTCGCGACGCTCGCGGCCACCGTGGCGTACCAAGCCGGGCTGAGCACGCCGGGTGGGTTCTGGCATGGGACCCAGGCCGGCAGCCACGTGGCCGGCGACCCGATGCTACGTGGCAAGCACCCGTACCGGTTCATGGTGTTCTTCTACTTCAACACCACGGCGTTCGTGGCGTCGCTGGTGACCATCATTCTGCTGATGAGCAAGACCGTGACGCGACATGGGTTTCGGTCGAGCGCGCTCTGGGTGTGCGTGGCTGCCACCATGGTCGGGCTCGTGGGCGCCTTCGCGGCCGGTAGCTGTCGCAGCTTCAAGACTTCCGTCTACGTCATCGCGTTGGTGGTCGCCGTTTTGTTGTACATTTTCATCCAGGCCATGGTGTTCTTCTCCGAGCCCGTGAAAAACTGGCTCCACCGTGCTGGTCAGAGACTGCAGAGTTTCCTGAAATTGGATGAACTGGAGCAGCGAAATCGGCAGCAAATCACACAATTCGATGCGTATATTATTCTCAAGAAGTCTCGGATGTATTTGCTCCTGCTTGGGATTCTCGCGGCGAGTGTCACATACCAAGCAGGACTGAATCCGCCGGGCGGATTCTGGCAAAGCGACGGAACCGACGGTCACCGGAACTACCTCGCCGGTGACCCGATCCTTCACATCACGTATCACCGGCGATACATGGTGTTCTTCTACTGCAACGCCACCGCATTCATCGCGTCGCTGGTAATCCTCATCCTACTCCTCAGCAACACGATCACCACACAGGGGATCAAGTACTGCGCGCTTCAGGTCGCCATGATTCTCGACCTGTTTGGCCTCATCGGCGCCTACGCCGCTGGCAGCTGCCGTCAAGCGTCCAAGTCCGTGTACGTCTCGGTGCTTGTACTGCCGGTGTTCTTGTACATTGGTATCCATGTCTTGGTGTTCATGCTCGATGTGTCGCCGACATGGGCGACATGGCGAGGAAGGGTGAGGGAGAAATTGCAGCAATGCGTACCAAAATGGCTCGAGAAACTTCTTGCGCTGGAGGCGCATGTCGATGATGATCACGAGGAGGAATGGAGGTTGGAGAAGAGGCGAAAGCTTCTCCTTCTCGTTGCGATTCTCGCGGCGAGCCTCACATACGAAGCAGGCATGAATCCACCGGGTGGGTTTTGGCAGGAGGGCAAGTCCGGCCATGTCGGTGACCCGGTGCTCAACAACGGCTACTACCGGCGACGATACCTCGCCTTCTTCTTCTGCAACGCGACGGCGTTCGTCGCGTCGCTGGCCATCATCATGTTGCTCGTGAACAGGAAGCTGTCCACGGGAGGAATCCGGTCGTATGCTCTGCGTGTCTGCGTGATTCTCGACCTCGTCGGGCTCATGGGCGCCTTCGCCGCCGGCAGTTGCAGGAAGGTGAAGACGTCCATCTACGTCTTCGTCTTGGTCTTCGCCGTTCTCCTCTGCATCGCGTTCCAGGTCGCACTTGTCGTGTCGAAGTCGCTACGAAATCTGACGAACAAACTCCTCTCCAAGCTAGGGGCGGCGATTGAGGATGACGCCGCCGGCGAGCGGCTGCCGCACACGGCCGGCGATGGCGACGGCCAGCCTCGTGATCTGTGGGACGAAAAGCTACCAAAATACTTGCTTCTCATTGGAGCTCTCGCGGCGGCTGTCACGTATCAAGCCGCGATGAATCCGCCCGGTGGTCTCTGGGACGACGGCCAAACTGCCCACATCGCCGGCGATCCTGTCCTTCTGAGCAGCTACCCACGTCGCTACAAGGTGTTCTTCTACTGCAACGCGACGTCGTTCATGGCGTCGCTGGTGATCATGGTGCTGCTGCTGATCAAGAGGGTGAGCAACACCCAGCCGGCGCTCCTGGCGCTGCACGCCGCCATGATTCTGGATTTGTTTGGTCTCATGGGCGCCTACGCCGCGGGCAGCTGCAGGAGGGTGACGACGTCGGCTTACATCTTGGCGCTGCTCGTAGGCGTTTCTGCGTACATCGTTGTTCTCGTTGTGGTTTCGATTGGTGTGGCGAGATGGATGAAGAGGGTCATGGACAAGGTGGGGGAGAAGCTTGCCCACTGCTTCTCCTTTGATGATTTGTAGAGCCTGACGCGATGGCTTCGGATTTGGGGCATCTCAGAATCCCAGATGGATGATGGTTCTCTACAGTTGGTCAGTCACAAGTGTCAACTGTTTGCTGAGAGAGGTTTTTCCTGGGAGTTGTACATTGTAGATTCCTTTGTAGTTCTCTCTGTTCATCTTGTTTCTGAATTCAGTTTGTCAACATAGTTCACATATCTTTCTTTACAATATTGTAGTTTCTGATTTGATTAAAAAAAATGTAGTTTATGAACTGTTGATAGCTCCAGTAGCAATGTATTGAACTTGCACTCATCTGTACTAGCATAGGATCATTTCTAGAAATAACATGTTTTAACTTGATTAACAAATTCACAGTTATCTTGTGGAGAATTTTGGATGCCAGCTTTTTTTTTTAAAAAAAGAAAGCAATACAGGTTATTGGACGGTTAAATTGATCATTGCTCGCATAATAACTATTTTGCTACAAGAAGAAATAAGTAAAAACTCAAAGAATGGTTACATGATCAACAATTGCTGGCCTACATCCTTTTCATGCCAATTGACATGAGTACTTTTACACTACATCTACTTACACATGAAAAGATCAGAAAATGTACAAAATCTATAAAACCCCACATCGGAAAAAATTGTCAGACTAATTATGCATTGCCATCTACAATAGAATGAATTAATCATATTACCTACACAGGAGTCCTGGGAATGGCCAAAAAAACATCCATCAGCATTCAATTAAGAGTGTTCCCTTTTGTCAACGAAGTATTTACTGTACATCTTCAGTAAAAGCCCTGTAAATGAAGTCCCTGAACCTTTTGCAATATTGCTTAGGGTCAACGGCCGATATGGAGTTGGGATCATATTGCATGGATTTGTAGGCATGCTCGAGTTTCTTGCTGATATCATAATCTTGCAGGATGTCTATAATTCCAAAGAACAGGACAACCTCTCGGAATTCCCCTGTAGGCTCACCAATCAGCTGGGATTCACTATCAGGATTCTTCACAACGTTCTCCACCCTTGAGGGCATGCTAATCCCTAGCTTGATTGGTGCTTTCCTGGAAAATTATAAGTAGCGTGTTACTTTGAAGTCATTATAGTCCCAAAAAAAAAATTGAAGTCATTATTTTTCAGTATAAAGTATTAACTGTCAAAGTTTTTTTGTGAAAGCTTCTTCAGTGGTGTCCTGACTCCTGAATGATAGAGCTGTTTCAGATAAAGAAGGTGGCACTTATTCTTTTCGTTTCAATTGTTCATTCCAGAATAGAAGCTAATATACCAGATGAAAAAGTTCGTCACAATTTAAAAACTTTAGGAAAATAACGCGTTGGACTTTTTGAAGCATGCCTAATGTCTTATTTTATTTAACTGAAAATAGCCTACTATAATCATGTTTTAGAGGCAAATGCATACTGAACACACACTATACCTTTTATCCTCATCTTCAGGAGCAGTTTGAGGCGTCTCGTTGTCAGCACTGCTGCTGTCTGTTACCATGAAAAAAAGGTTTTTCAGGCCCATGACTTAATATACATCTCCTAAAAATTCAAAGCAATCATTATGGTGTGAACATATCTTTGCATCGGTCTTTGAAGTGAATGCCAACCAGAAGACTGTAATCCATTATTCTCTCTTGCTCCAGAAACTCACAATCTTTGTCCACTTGCCTGGTATGAAAAACAAATGATTCCTTGCAAATGTTTAAGGAGGTCTGGTGTGATAGATTGGCTATGGAACCTCAAAAATACATCATTGAACTTTTGGAAAAATGAATTTATAGTACAGGTAGTAAATAGAGAAGGGGAAAATCTTATGCATGCAACTTGGAGAGAACTTTTGGACAAATGTATTTCTAGTATAACTGTGCAAGTAGTAAATAGAGTAAGGGGAGGATTTTATGCATGCAATTTGGGGAGAGAAAAGTACCTGCAGAAGTCTTTGAACCATGATCCCTCTAACCGGAAAATAAAATTGAGATCAAGGTCCTTCAGAGTGGTGGTTTCGTCGATTTGATCAATGGGTTTATCTGTCGTGCGACCATGTGATGATCCTTTCAAATCGAAGCGTCTATGGATCGCATAATTGGAGCAGAAAAGATTCCCCATTATAACAAACCGAACCTGTACTCAATAGTAAAATAATCTGAGCAATTCTCAGGCCTCGAAATTCTTTTTACAGAGTGGTCAATTGTTCATAGTATGCTAACCTTTTTCTGAATGGCTCCTGTAATTTTAACGCAATGCAGACCGAAAAATTTAGTTACTAGAGTATTTTCAAAAGCACGCACATGTTTATAGTAGGCTGGAAGCATCCTCAGAAGTACCTGATGATAACGAAAGGAAATAAGTTCAGTAGGAAATGCTGAAGCTCTTCTAAACTAGCTAGACAAAGAAGAATGGATCTTACTTTAACTTCTGATTTCTTCATTGTTTTGATCATGTACTTGTCATCATTGGTGAAATAAAAGAAACTTCCACTTTTACCGGGAGATGAAAGCTCCAGCAGTGCATCATCCCCACAAATGGAGATCATGTAGTCTCCTGGGTCAACATCAAAGAGCTTGCGCAAAGTCCTGTGGCAAATTATAGATGAACAAATCAGCAACAGCTTTGAAGCTTCAGCAGCAGTTAAGATAATAAAGTTAATCTCTGTGGAGCAAAATAAAAAATAAACATTGAATGAAATATTGCATCCTGCTCCTAGATGCAGAGGTCTCAGGTCTGGGATGTAATTTATCTTCCTTATCTAAAAATGATCACATATTACAGTAGCTTGAATATACTGACCTGAAGACCAATGGGCAGTAGTCCTTCCACCGGAAATCACATGACTGGTGAGGAGGGGTATGCTTTGATCCTTCAGGAGGAAATTTTGTCCACACCTTCTCTTTCGGATCAAACGCTGATGATTTAAGATCCAATGAAGTAGGTGCTGACTGCCTTCCTACAGCATGTCTGTATCCCCAAATAACATGAACAGCAATGTCAAATGAATTACATTTCGTAGAGCAGTGCACCAGCATTCAGAAAAGAACAACAAATCAAATGTCAATATGTGAAATAGCATTTTTTTTATCAGACAAGAAACAAAGCACTGTACTACCTGATACCCAGCTGCAAGTTGAGCATCAATTCGTAGTTCTTGTGCCCCTTGGAGATGGTCTCCCCCTGCTTCTTCCCCGGCCTCGGCGGCGCCGGCGCGCGCATACACGACGGCGTCCGCAACCACGATCTGTCGCTGCGCGTCTCCTCGCCTTTCTCCGCCTCACCCAGGCACCCATCCAGATCGCACGACACGCTGCTCCTCCTGTTCACGCTCGACCTCCTCCCCTGATCGGCCCCAACCTCCGGCGGCCGCCACACCGGCTTCTTCGTCACGGGCTCCACCCCCGGCCACGTCAGAATCTTGTGTGACGGCAGCAGCGACACCGTCTTCCCCTCGCACACCTCCAGCTCCTCGAGCAGCTTGGTGATCGCCTCCTTGGGCTCACGTGGCACGGGCACCGCGGGCCCACCTGACGGCGGGTAGTACACGCCCTTGGCATGCGTCTCGCCGCACTCCTGGCACCAAAGCCCAATATACATCCCACCATCGGCCCACCTGAAAGTGCCCTGGCCCATGGGCTTCGCGTTCTCCCACGCGCCATCATATCGGTCGCCGTCGGCCCATATGACCGTGCCGCACCCGTGCATCTCACCCGCCTTCCACGTGCCGATGTACTCGTGGCCCCCACGCCAGATGTACCGGCCGTGTCCGTCCTGGAGCCCGTCGCGCCAATGGCCATCGTACACGTCGCCGTTGTCGTACGCCTGTGTGCCGCGGCCGTGGCGGAGGTTGTTCGCCCACAGCCCGGCGAACGTGTCGCCGAGCTCGCC
>CM002478.1:1507816-1553913 GCA_000325765.3 Leersia perrieri
CAAATACGTGCATTAGCCTCCATTGCCCATATACATTTTTTGCAAACCTTTTTCCCCCTACCCATACACATTTTTGGCAAACCCTAAAAAGCAAACTCCAAAAAACACATATCAAAATTTCCTCAAACATTTATTAAATGCCTACACATTTTTTCTTCATCAATACCATTCAAATAAATTTTTAAGGCCTAAACTCATCACTTCTTCATAAACTCAATTTAATTTGTTTTTATCCCTAAATAATCCATTCCAAATGAATATAACTTCTTAATCAATTACATTACACTCAAACGTATACCAAGATTCTAGGAACTCCAATCTAGTGCTCAATCATCCATCAAGTGCAAGAATAAATCAAAAATTTCAATCTAATCCACACCCTAGGGTTTCATCAAATACTCCTCAAAATCAACATGAAAACAACTAAAATTTGGATGGAATGGAGGATTTTACCTTCCTCAACCTCCTTGAAGCGAAATCCCCACCAAAAAACCACTAATCGTCGCGTATTTGAGGATTTTGGGGTGGGGGAGGAGAGAGAGGCGCCCGGGCGAAAAGGAAGAACAAATGGGGAAAGTGGGGAAGGAAGAGGTCGGGCCGGGAGGCCGGCTCGCGGCTTTAAGTCGCGGAGGTCAGCACCAACGACACTGGCGCTGAGCTTGGGCAATTCAACGCCAATCCCTCTGGCGCTGACATTGCTAACTCTGTTTCCCGGGTCTAACGGCGTCCCCAACCTCGGCGCCAGGACATATGGCGCTGAGATGGCCACCTTCAGCGCCATACCCTACGGCGCGAAGCTAGGGGTCCATTTTTAGCTAAAGTTTTTTCGGGTCCATTTGCAAAATATGTTTTCAAAAGGGTCCAAACAGTAAAAAGGGGAGCTCGGGCCATAGTATAATTAAACTCTCTTGCAAATCTTCATAAATTTGAAGCATAAATATCTGTAATGGACAATACATAGTATCCTTCTGAACAAAACACCAGCCTAGAGCCCAAGACTGACAACTACTCTCGATACGACAAGAACAATATCTGGAGAGCAATGAAGTAGCACGATAAATCCATGATGGCGTCAGCTCATACTGCTTATTGTGTTGTTCATCACTTCATCTTCTTTACTGGCTATTGCTGTTCGGCAGAGAGAACCGGCAGAACAGACAGAGATGGCTGATCTCAAGCCAATCCACAATGCAGTTTTGGTGGAAGCAATGGGAGCAGGGTATCCTCGTTAGTATTTCTCCTTCCTCGAAATTCTCAAGGCACACAACACATTGGCGGTCCCTCGCGTCTCTTTCCACCACCTCGTGCAGGTCAGCCATGGTCGAGCTTGACGCGTCAATTATACCGATTTTCTGGGACACTTCAACTAGCAGGTGCGCTTCTGGTTGCCAATCATCCAAATATATTGGGGGAAGGGCCAATATTACGAAAGTGCTAATGGGCGACGTGTTTTTGAGCACACCACGCGCCCGATAGAGGAGAGGAGGAAGAAGAAGAGGGGAATGGCGGGATGGCTAGTGCGGCGGTGGCGACGACGCCGACAACAATGACGACGACAAAGAACCCCATCTTCGGCTTCGACGACGGTGGCGTCGACGGTGAACCCGGTCCCTATATTTAGGGTTTCAGGGGTGGGTGGGGGAGGAGGGGGGTTCACCGACATGCTCAGAGGGATGGCGGGGGCTGTGGGCGGTGAGGCAGCGGTGGCGCCACTAGAGCCGTGGGGATGGATGTTGACGGGGGCCGGGTAGGTTGCGGGGGCGAGCGAAGTCGACGGCAACTTCTGACGACGTGAGCCGCCATCGCCGGAGGTGAGGAAGAAGAAGAGAGGGAGGTGGGGATTGGGGCAGGGGGAGGGAGTCGCCGGCGGGGGCTCACCTACGCTGCTAGCGAGACCTAACGGTAGGGGGGGCAGCGGAGGCCAGAGGCAGAGAACGAGGAGCACGGTGGAGACAGAGGGTGGCGGAGGGCGCCGACGAGTGGGGAAGGAAGGAAGAGGGAAGGAAGGGAGGAGGAAGGAGGCCAAACGTGTCATGCGGGTGGGATCTAAGCGACACATCGCCTATTAGCCACACCCCTAATATTGCCCTCGCCCAATTAATATTCGGTTGCGGACGCGCTCGCAGTGCAGGTTGGGTTGACTGGGTTCGCTGGTGAGCGACCCAACCCGCGTCAATCAGTGCGGGGATTTTTCTGGCTTTCCCATGACTAACAAATCATTTGGGGGTACCTCAGCTCAGGGTGACATTTGGGGTTGCATTTTTTCTTTAAAAGAGCATTATAGTTACTTCTGTTTTTTTAGAGATTAAGTTATTATGATTAATTGAGACGAGACAGTAGGTCAAGAAGTAGATATATTATTGGGCAAATTCTAAATGCTATAAATTTGTTCTAGCTTTGCTACAATTCCATCAAAGAGCAAAAATAACTTGGTTAGAAATTTCACTCCATCAAATTTCTCTCTATCCATGAACTCAAACAACTCTTAAAATTTCATGGATAGAGTTGTCTATTGACTTGGTAAAAATTTGGAGATTCTCCTTAGATATTTCAGCTGTTATTGACTCCTGATGAATCTTTTGTTTCAAAGCATTTGCCCTCTCTCTTATCTCCGTTGCTACCGTATTGTCTCCCATAACAAACTCAACCCCTTTTGTTAGCTCTTTCCCGTCCATAACTCCTTCTTCGTTGCGGTGCACCCTAGTGCCGACCCTCCATTTCTTCTCTACCAAATATGCAATTGTGGGCTGGTCTGACCAATTCGGTATTGCAACCATAGGCACACTAAGTGCCAAAGACTCCAATGTCGAGTTCCATCCGCAGTGTGTGACAAAGCATCCAATCGAAGGGTGAGCCAATACATCTAATTGGTCACACCATTCAATTACCATCCCTTGTTTGTCATTAATGTTGCCTACTAAATAACTCAAATCTTCTTCACACCCATCCTTACTATGGCCGCCCACATTCCTGCATGCCATGTAGTATCTCCTCTACCTGTCGTCTGCTATATGTGAGTATGCTCCCAAACGATATGTAAACCACAGATCTTTCTGGATGTGAGTCAAACCACTCCATATAGCTCTTCTTGTCATGCCGAAACAAGTGGATTCTTGCTTTAGTTGACATAGCTGCCAAGTGTCCAACAACAAACACCTCATGAAAGTATGGCTGCAGAGCTGTGAGCGTGGCAGCCTCCAACACATTCATTGTGTTCACAAGAACCTTTGGTTTCTCTCTATCCATGAACTCAAACAATTCTTGAAATTCTTCGATGACCATACTAGACAGCCTGCTGTTTGTGACATCAACAAGGAAGGATGGTAAGCTACCAATGCAGAGAGGTTGCATCCCGGGCAAGATTACTTCATATGATGGGTCAGAGGCATGCGAGCAAAAAAGCTCTTTGTAACCGTGGTAGTAGTGGTAGTAAGCTGCAAGCACAGTGGCCGGCTGGTTCCAAAACACGACTACTGGGATGCCAAGCTTCCGTGCAACATCAACCACCGGAGGCATAGCCATGGTGCACACGATGCAAGTGACGGGCCGGCCACGGGCAGGGAACCGGGAGATGACCGACGAGAGGCTATCGAAGCTTGCACGGCGGCTGCACTCCCTCTCCTCATCGGAGAGCATGGTCAGTTTGGAAATTTTATCACCAAAACCATCAGAGAATGGGGCGTAGGAGATGATACCGTCAGTGGTCTCCTCGTCGGGGGAGGCGAGCGACGGGAACATGCGGCGGTGAGCAGCAACGTGGGTGGAGAGCGTACACATGACTGAAGTGGTGGTGTTGATGCGAGCGAGACGATGAGCGAGATCTTGTGCAGGGCTGATATGGCTTTGGATGCCGTAGGCTACCACAAGGAAGTGTGCAGGTGGTATTGACAAGGGACCATTGCTGGCGTTTTGTATGTTGGCTGCATCGGCCATGGTGGTGGTGTGTTGTGTGTGTTGGTGGGGATTTTTGAAGAACTTGAACTGCTTAAATGTGGCTGTGTTTCATGGACGATTACGGTAAAGACCAGGGGCAATCAGGATTTCCTAGTGACCACAGGTCAGTATATATACACACACTCTATGAACTAGTTGCCAATGATGGTCTCAGGAAGCACGTGTACATAATATATATATATCTAACTATATAATTATCAAGTATCTTTCAATAGCTATATATATTGAGTCTGATCTGCTGTGTTGTCATCAGTTCACTTGAAATTTAATCTTGTCAGTCGTCTGATTAGATTTGAAGATAATCTTCTGAGCTGCTAGAAGACAGCAATAAAATGCATGTGATGTTAGCACTGACGTATACTCGCGTTCTATAACAAAACCAGCCAGACAAAGTACCCCAGCTTATAAAGAATAGTACTCCTACTCCAGCGGTGTGGGTTCTTGTTTGGTGCTGACTCTGTTGTCACATCTTAGCGGAAGATGAGATCGAGATCGAGTAAAAGACAAGCTACCTCCAGCTGTTTTGGTATCCATCTCGACCATGCAACACTTGAAAGGCTGCAAATCAACATGCAACTGTAAACCGATATAGGGCTTGTTTAGTTCCAAATTTTTTTATTTTAGAGGTCACATTAGACGTTTGATCGAATGTCGTAAGGATATTTTGGTTACTAATTAAAAAACTAATTATATAGGGTGTCAGGAAACCACGAGACGAATCTATTAAGCCTAATTAAATCGTTATTAGCATAAGTTACTACAGTACTTATGGGTAATCATGGACTAATTAGGCTCAAAAGATTCGTCTTGTGATTTTCATGCCTACTGTGGAATTAGTTTTTTGTTTTACCTGTATTTAATACTTCATATATGTGTCGAAAGATTCGATACGATGTTTTTGGAAAAAACTTTTTGGGAACTAAACACGGCCAATAGTCAAGCTAGCTAGTTATGCTACGTCATCAGCCTATAGCTTTCCTAACCCAATCTCATCTAGCTCTGTCTAAAATACTTATGGTTTTAGGTTTTTGTTTTGCAATGTTTGACTATTCGTTTTATTCAAAAAAATTAATATAAATATAAAAAAAGAATAAGTCGTACCTAAAGTACTTTTAATAATAAAGCAAATCACAAACAAAATAAATAATAATTTAATAATTTTTTGAATAAGACGAATGGTCAAACGTTGTAAAACAAAAATCTAAAACGATAAATATTTTGGGACGACGGTAGTATCTTTTAAGAAAACTGTGGTGCAACCCACAAGAGTTTAAATTCCAATGTTCATGTCCATATATTACACGTAACCGCCAATACTTTTGATATGATTTTAATGTGGATAGGGATTATTGTCGCTGATCTCAGTTTTTTTATCATTTTTTATTGAAGCTTTGGTGTGTGGGCGATGTGCATGTATAATGGTTTAATGTGCCTTCTGTGTAACCACAAAAAATCTCAGTTCTAATATGCCTTCTGTGTAACCACAAAAAATCTCAGCTATCTTTTATTCTAAGCTCAAATGGGGCATCTGATCCTAGTCATGAAAAAAAAAGAAATGGTAGATACTCCCTATGTCTCATATTATAAGGGATTTTGACTCTCTCCTTGCAACGTTTGACCACTCGTCTTACTAAAAGAATTTAGAATAATTATTTATTTTTTATTATTTACTTTATTATTAAAAGTATTTTTACATAACTTATCAATTTTTATATTTGAACAAAAATTTTAAATAAGACGAATGGATCAAGCATTATGAGTGAATAGTAAGACTCCCTTGTATTGCGGGACGGAGGGGGTTTATTTAAACTTGGGGATGGTTTGAATACTAGCTAGATACGGCACGAGCAATACCCAGGGAGCAATGAAGGAGCATGATAAATCCATGATGGCGTGCTTATGCTGCTTGTTGTGTTGTTCGATCATCACTTCGTCCTCCTACTTGCTAGTACTGTTTGGTTGGCAAAGCGAACCGGTAGAGTGGGCAAAGATGGCTGATCTCAAGCCAATCCATGATTGCAGTTTCCGTGGAAGCAATGGGAGCAGGGTATTCTCGTTAGTATTTATCCTTCCTCGAAATCCTCAAGGCACACAACACATTGGCGGTCCCTCGTATTGTTGCCACCATCTCCTGCAGGTCAGCCATCTCTGTGTTTGACGCGGGCACAGAGTCGAACCCACGGCGCTGGCGCTGCATGATAATATGCTCATGAAGCTGCTGAAAGAAGTGGCTATCTAGTTGTATATTCTCATCGGCGACATTCTCCTTATGTCTTTGCGAATAGTCTCATGAGCTTCTGCCTGTGTCAATTATACCGATTTTTTGGGACGCTTCAACCAGCAGGTGCGCTTCTGGTTGCCAATCATCCAAGTATATTGGGGGAAGGGGAAGCCAAATATATCGCTGATGGAGCTTTGGATGGGAGGGAAATCGCTTGGTAATGATATTGCAATCGTAGAGGCATCCATCCGTCGGTCTGCTTCTGGAGAGGGAAGGGTTGCCTCCATCTGCCATGCCAGAGAGAGATTGAGAAGGGTGAGGTGCCCTTGTCTCTCTCGATGGGCCCAATTCATTTTCGGATGTAATCATTTGCAAGGGCAAGCTAGAATCAAAACGAGCACGATTGGATGGCATGTAGGAGGTGTCTTCCAGAAGCAGGATGAGGAAGAGCGGCCTAAGGGAGGTGTCCTCCAGAAACAGGAGGAAGAGGAGGAGGAGGGCCACCACCCCCGTCGTGTCACCATAACCGAGGTTGCTAAGAAATTGGGGAGAAGCGTGGCTCCCTCGCCAACGTCCTAGCCGCCGTCTTCTGTGTCCGCAACATCCAAGTCATTGAGGCAGAGGGACGAGCGTCCCACAACACACACGTGAAGGTGGAATTGGACAGCACAAATGTCCCTGATCACCCGCCCCGCGAGTCGTCGAGACAGAAACCGGATATAAGAGACAAGCAGAAAAAGGAAATGAGATGTCAGAAATCAGAGAGGACAGAATCCATCTATAAGAGACAAGCAGAAAAAGGAAATGAGATGTCAGAAATTAGAGAGGGGCTGATAGAGAAGCAACTCGAGCAGGAAACTCAAGGTGAGGAGCAGGAAATTCAGTGTGTGCCAAATGCTGTCAAATACTACCGAGGTGCCGAACTTGTGCTTTGCCATAAGAAGATCATGAGTTCTCCTTGGAAAGATGTTTAGAAATTGATTCCACTTATGGTTCAAGATGGATTACTCATGTTTGCATTTACTAACTTGGGTGGCAGGGCTACCTGATCAACATCTTGATTTCAAAAATATAATTTGCAAAAACTATCTTGTTTTCACTTGGTGTCCAGTAAAATGCTTTAGATTGAATTGTTCTGTTTGGATGGGCCAAAAATTAACTCTATAGAAGTGACTGCACAAGCTTAGCAACAAAAAAAAATGCAAAATATGTGCAGTCGCTAATACATGATGTAACAGCGTTGATAAGATTCTTCTACCTATTCCTGAAATGACACCAAGTGAAAACAAGATAATTTTTGCAAGTGTCTATCTAGACTAAATGATGTTGAAATTGATTGACATTACTTATTTTTGTTGTTATTTTAGGATTTTGTCTGTTTCATAAATATCATAACTTGCTGGAAACCTTAATCAATTGCAGAATCTTGTTTTATGGGTACAAATATTTACTATTTATAGTTCTCTTAGTGGTAAAATTCTTTAGTTGGTCTTTGGCCATGTTTGAATACTTATAGCTAGGTTAGACGTTAGAGTTACTGTAGCTCATGACTAACCCTAAACTAACTCCTAAAGAGGTGTTTGGATGCAAGGGTTAGATTAACGATAAATATACTTTTCCAGTGGGTCCAAAAGAGAGAAAAGTGAGTTTTCAGTGGGTCCCACCTCAAACTAGCTCTAATTAGCACCTTTATGCCGAGTCTTTTTAGCTAAGTTAGGATTTTCACTCATCGATCGGATTATCGCGTGCACGCTTCCTAAGCCGTCAAACGCTATAATTTTTGAAAACACTTTTTATGTAAAACTTCTTTTAAAAAATCAAACAAATCCATTTTAAAAGTTTGAAATAGTAAATAATGATATTTCTCGTTTTACGTGTCCAAAATAATCCACTCCCCTTATTAGATTCCAACGGGGCCTTACAGAGTATAGAGTATAGTTTATTTTGGGATACAAATAACCCTAATCTAACATGTTTGGATGCTTTAGGGCTATGCGGTGGATACGAGCGTGTCAGCCGTGGAATATGCGTGATGGTGCATGGGGATGGATCAAACGAAGAAAGACCTGCAGACTTTATAGATTGGATCGATCGACTCCGATTCCGATCGTAATCGAGAGCTATTCGGATCTCGTAACGCGCCGCGCCGCTGTACCCGTGCTGTGTCGCATCCGGTCCTTACACCGGTCGCCTCTCGCGGTGTGCGTGGGCTGGAGAAACCGAGAAATGTCTTGTCTACTACAGCCCATGAATGCAATTAGGCCCATAGCCCATCGGCCACCACAAATGCCAAATCCAATCCACCCCGTTTGCTTACGTTTCACCTCGATTCGCAGGTGGGGTCGTGGAGAGGTGTGGGCCGCACGATTCAGATAGTTCTCGTTCGTTCCTTCTCCTTGCAGTCGTGGGCAAATCTCGCCGCGCGCGGTCACGCATCAGGAGCTAGGATTTTGGTGTGATCTTCGAGAGGAGGGGAAGATGATCGAGGTGGTGCTGAACGACCGGCTGGGGAAAAAGGTGCGGGTGAAGTGCAACGAGGACGACACCATCGGCGACCTCAAGAAGCTGGTGGCGGCGCAGACGGGGACGAGGCCCGAGAAGATCCGCATCCAGAAGTGGTACAACATCTACAAGGACCACATCACCCTCAAGGATTACGAGATCCACGACGGTATGGGCCTCGAGCTCTACTACAACTAGACCCCCGCGCCTCTGCATACATCCTAACCCACTGGTAATTTCCATCACCGTTCTTGATACCCCTTTCCGTTGATGCTAGCCTCTCTTTGTTGATTAAATTAGGTCGTGAATGAGTAAGCTTCATTTGGACTTGGAAAGTTGGAATTGATAAATAGGGATGCTTAATATTGACTGGGAGTTTGGGAACCATGAGTTGGGTGGGCTTAATTTGGGTGACATACTGACACAGGTGTACTAATACAGTAATACTCTGACTACTTCTGTTCTGCTATTTTAGTTTTCTTGCATATGCTGTATCTTTTGGCTGATTAGGAGGCTTCTCTTTTTGGGGGTGTGATAATATAGCTATTTGCTCTCTTATCATTTGCCGAGGAATGGGATATGCTGAATTCTGAATGTTGGCTGGTTATTGGTAAAGCAACCAGGAGGATTAATTGTGTGCTCCTGTAATTCTACGTACTTTGGTTCCATTGTGAGCTGTGGTGTCAATCAACTAGAGATTGTGGTCTAATATTTGGGTTTCACTTGTTACTGAATTGCTGCATTGTTGACTAGGTATGATTAATGCGAATGTACATGTAAGTATGTAACCATGTGCCATAAATCTAATGTCCAATGGAAAATCCTGGCACCCAGTACCAGGAAAAATATTCTGATCTGCAAACTCTGCTTTTTTTTAAAAAAAAATCTTATATAAGCTAACAAATTTGCGTAAGAGTGTAAGACATAGGTGCAAGCTGAAAAGTGAAAACTCCCAAAGCAAGCATTCCTTCTTTGTGATTCTGTTATATCCTAATAATTTCAAACAAATTCATCTGTTTTTGGGTGGTCAGCTGTGGTCGGTCACTCATACATCATTATCTTATCAGATATTCAGTTTTTTGCGCATTGCAAGTTGCCTAACTATTTGTACCTATATGCACTGTGGATTAAGTAATTTGATTAGTGCTGTCATTCTTATGGTGTTGATCCTTTTGCCTTCCTTCAGTTCCTGCAATTCTGGTAAAACCTATATTTTCCATTCCTGTGGCATGTAATGAATTAGTATCTATTTTTCCAAGTAACTGATTCAATCTATTTTTCCAAGTAACTGATTCAATTTGTTTGAGCATGAAGTGAAGAAATCTGGCATCGCCCTTTTTGTCTGCTGCATGGTAGTATTGAGTATTGACTGGATATAGGCATATAGCTGAATGGTTAGATCTTATAAAGCAGTTATCATTTCATCCGATGCATAGTGATTAGTAATTACACCTGACAAATCTGGTTTCCCACTGGCTGCATCATAGCATTTTGTTTATTATTGGATAAAGATCTGTAAAACTGAATCATACTTGTTGCTGATTTTATTCCACACAAGGGATGTGGACTGCAGAGCTGAACAATCTAGACAACTAGGCTATTTGGTGAATGCTTGAATTCAAGTATGCTTCATTGAACAATAAATTGGAAATTAATCCTACTCGACAGTGATATGTACAAGTACGCTATGTCACTTGTATGCCTCTTTTCTTGTGGAAAGGGTTGAATCTGCTTTGATATGCAAGTAGGGGTACACCAGTAAATCATAATCCATTTCAAATGTTAGCACCTCTGTTTTTTGTCAGGACATCTGATTATAAGCATTCATATTTTTGTTTTCACTCTTATTTCGTCTCCACTAATATTGATTTAACTGCAATGCAGATGGTCTGAATTCTTCTAGTTATGTATGACGACTGTTGGATAAGATGCCCATTCAGAGCGTCCAACGTCCATAGCTCATGTATAAAGCTGTAGTGAGCTTTGTAGTTCGTTGTACCAATGACTATTGTCAACTCTGAATATGTCGTCGTATGATCAACCAGCAGTTGTGTTGTACTATGTGTTGCCTCAACTCTCATCACATAAACAACATGGTATGAAACTTTGGTCAGTATCATTCTCCTGTTCCAACTACTCTGACTACTCTCTCTCACATGCATTGCAACCTGGATCTGTTTGCTACTCTTGAAAGCTGGTCACGACTGCTGAGACTTGAGTAAAAACTATCTAGATACATTATGATC
Organism: Leersia perrieri; assembly: GCA_000325765.3. Lineage (NCBI taxonomy): Eukaryota > Viridiplantae > Streptophyta > Magnoliopsida > Poales > Poaceae > Leersia > Leersia perrieri. The sequence goes on from CM002478.1 coordinate 1,518,740, forward strand.
TAAAAAATGCAAAGTGGAAAAGCCTAGATGCAGTCCAATTCTAGTTCAATTTGCAGCCCAAATTTCGCCAATTTTCATATCGGAGTACTACCTTCATTTCATAATGTAAGGCTTTTGACTTTTTTTGTCGCAACGTTTGACCATTCGTCTTATTCAAAAAATTATGGAAATATCACTAATTTTGTTTATGACTTACTTTATTATCAAAAATATTGTAAGCACAACTTATAATATTTTATATTTGTATAAAATTTTTGAATAAGACAAATAGTCAAGCGTTGCAAAGAAAAAAAAAATCAAAACCCTTCCATTATAAAAACGATGTAGTACATTTTTTTGGGGAAAATCCAAATATTCCCGTACAAGTTGCCTGTCTTTTTGATCTCACCCCTAGAACTTAATTACATACATAAACCCTCCTATAAGTTAATTTATATTCTAAATTCACACATTTACTAAGTTTTTTTCACGATTTTTCATAGTTTACTTAATTTCTCATGCCTCGAGGGCCTTTAGGTTTAGTAAGTAGCAAAGTTGTCTGCCACCCCATAGAAAAAGCGTTTGTTAAATATAGACATTGTATCTCGTTAGAGTTACATGTAATCAATCTAATAAATGTTGAGTTGGCACAAGGTACGGAGAAAAAAAATATGATTTTGCATTCGAGTTAGTCGAGGTCAACTTCACCGTGGTAACGATATATTGGAGGCCAATGAGTCATAAGGAATTCGATGCATAACCTAAAAAAAATAGCAAAAAAAAAGTTAATATAGGTGTGAAAGTGGAAGAAAAATTGATTTATAGGAGGTTTATGTATGAAATTAAGTTATAGAAGGAAGAACTAAAAAAGGTATCAGTGAGTTGTAGAGGCATATTTGGATTTTTTCTTCTTTTTTTTTCAGGCTCCATCAATCGCAAGGCAGGAAAAGCAGATGCCGACGAGTCGTCATGCCGAGCAACTCTTCTCTCTTCTCAAACCTGTTTCCAGTTTCCATACGCGGCGTTCTCCTGCCAACTCGGCGATTGGCGCCTCTTTGCGGTTTGCGCGCGCGATTTCGCAAACCAAACCCAAACCCAAACCCAAACCCAAACCTTTTCCAGGAGAGAGAGCACGAAAACCCCAATTCCCCCAAATCGCACAGAAACCCTCCGAATCCCACAACTCTGATCCCCTCCCGCCCCCATGGCTGACGCCGCCGCCGGCGATGCGGTTGCCGCGCCCCCCTCCCCACCCCCGCCGGCGTTGCAGCCTCCGCTCCAGCCCCCGCCCCCCGATACCCCAATCTCCGACGCCACCCAATCCGCCGCCGAAACCCCAAATCTCCCCGACACCCCCGCCTCTTTCTCCGCCGACCCCGACACCCCCTTCTCCGACGCCCCGCTCGCCGACGCCTCCGATGCCGATGCCTCCGCCGTCGCCCCGTTGGGCGGCGCCATCAAGCACATGACCCTCGCCCCCCCTGCGCCGCCGAGCAAGAAGTCGAAGAAGAAGAACATCAACAGCGTCTGGACAAGGCCGACCTCCCGCAAGGGCAAGAAGAAGTCCAAGCAGCCGTCCAACGCCCTCCCCATCGGCGGCAGCTCCGGCGGCCGTCTCCCGAAACCCTCCACCGGCGAGGCCGACGAGCTCATCCTCACCCCGGCCCCGCGCTCCGCGGCGGAGCGCAACGACGACGCGCCCGATCTGCCCGTGCTGCTCTCCCGTGTCTTCAAGTCCGACAAGGTCGAGGTCTCCGACGACCGCCTCACCGCCGGCAGCACGAGGGGCTACCGCATGGTGCGCGCCACCCGTGGCGTCGCCGCCGGCACTTGGTACTTCGAGGTCAAGGTTCTTCACCTCGGCAGCACTGGCCACACTCGAATTGGATGGGCTACCAACAATGCTGACCTCCACGCGCCCGTAGGGTTCGATGTGTTTGGATTTGGATACCGCGACATTGATGGTAGCAAGGTGCATAAGTCATGGAGGGCCAAGTATGCTGACCAAGGCTATGGCGAGGGAGATGTTCTTGGATTCTACATTCATCTACCTGATGGGGAGTTGTATGAGCCCAAGCAGCCTTTCCTGGTTCACTACAAGGGGCTGCCTTTCCGCGCAGAAACTCCCAAGGCGGCTGAGCAGAAGACACCGGATTCAGTTCCTGGTGAGTACCAATTGTGTTGCTTCATGTGTTTTAGTGGACTAGTGGTAAATTGCCGTGCCAGGAAAACAACACATCTTATATTTTTTTCACAAAACAAATGACTGAATGAGTATGAACTACCTATTGCACAAATAAGGTTCTGTAAACAAGGATGCACACCTCATGATGTTATATGCAATACTTGGCGTAAAGTAGAACTGTATACCAATCGCCAATAGCAGAATTTCATAAAAATGATTTAGCTTTCAGGTCAAGGGAGACGGGTTTTTTACAACAAACATTACAACTTCCGATGTTTTAAATGTTCACAGTAGTGCACTTGTCCTGATAAAACAGAAAAGTACAGTTAATAGGTTTCATCAGTCTTTGGCATCCTGTGTTGCTCATATTTCACGAGTGTGTAGTAAATATCTCAATCCCATTGGTAAACTTGGGGGCATTGTTTTGATGTTTTCCATCAGGGTAATCTCCCGACCTCTTTTTGGACACAAGGATACCTTACATAGGCTCCAAGTCACTTTATCTTCATTGCACAAACTAGATAGTTTCCGCCCACTGCTCTTGAAATAATATCTGAAGGGTCTTGTACTAGGACATACTCCTATGTTGCAATTACTAAGAAATATAATAATTGCATATCTTTTCATCTGTATTACTTGAGTGCAACATACAATTCATTAGCCAAAATGAAACAAGGAAAGCAAATGAAGGAGCATATGCCATATGTTACTTGAATAATACTATCTTGAGAAGCACAATCTTAAAATGTAATAATCTGCTTCTGCAGCTAGCCTTAATGACTTTCCACTCAATTAAAGACAAGAAATATCTATGAAATGTACTTTAATTAACCTCATTGTCCTGTTTAAGAGTATCTAAATCATCAGTTGACCTGAAAACTTAATCTATGACAATGTCAGTGCATGGTCTTTGTTGTATTCTGCACTAGTAAAAACAAATATCTACAAGTTTATTTACTTCACAAGACAACATGTTCTGTGATTTATCTACGTCACAACAAGTACTGTATGAGATACTGTAGTTATCTAATCCACTTTCCGTACTACATCAAAGGAGGTCACTTGGGTGTTTTTACTTATCTAATCATCATAGCACCTTATCTTGCATTATATTCCATACGTTATGCCTACATGAATACAAAAGACAACCATTTTTATTTGTTTTCTTAATATGATGATGGATAAAGTCAATAATATTGTAGATGCCCCCAAAGGCACTTATTGAAAAGTCTCAGTATTAAATGTTCAGTGCATATATCCTACAATAGGTGCGCATTCTTATCTTCTATTAGATCTGTGTGTCTTGCCTAGATGATCTTTTTGTTTCAATAAAGAGGGGTTACTTGTTTGTTTTTCTTATATACATAACTCAGGATCCTAACAGTGCTTGTTTTGCACAATTAGACGTATATGACACTTTGTACGTTATAGCAGCCATTTTTTTATTTGTTCAACATCTGCACTGGTCTTTTGTCTAATTACCCATTTCAATACTTTATGCTTCTTGCAAATGCAGGCAGCGAGATATGCTACTTCAAAAACGGGGTATGCCAGGGTACTGCTTTTGTGGACATTCCTGGAGGGCGGTACTACCCGGCTGCATCAATGTATACAATGCCTGACGAACCAAACTGCCAAGTCAGATTCAACTTTGGTCCCAATTTTGAGTTCTTTCCGGAAGATTTTGGAGGTCGATCAGTTCCCCAAGCAATGAGCGATGTGCCTTATCGACCATATGAGCTGGCGAATGAGGGGCCAAAGGAAAACGGTACTGCTGAAAAAATAATTTAACTGAAGTGGAATTGCTTCTTTTGTTATGTAGAGCCACTCCTGGAAATATTGCATTTGTTTAATGGTTATGCAGACCCATTAAACAGCACGTAGGCTGATGTTCATAGCTTGTTTAGTACTACCATGGAGAATTTTACATGTGAGCATATTTTGTCTTTTTTTTTGAAGGGGAAAAAAAGACAAAATGTGCTCACATGTAAAATGTGAGCACATTTTGTCAGTCTAGATGCATGTTATAGTTACTGAATATTTATCACTAAAGATTCTTCTGGTTTGGCCATCGGATGTTAGTGTACCAAACCCATGGCTTCAATCTTTCCTATCCATGCCGGGCGATGAAGTTAAATTGTGGTGTTAGGGAGTGGAAAGGGCAACTAGCTGGTTGCATGTCTAACTGGTTACAGGTGATGGATGATGGCCTGATTGGGGGTCGTGCATCGGCACTCGTAGCAACAGACGTGGACGTGAGCAACATAGGTTTACTTGTCAACATATTCTGCTTTACTAGCTCACCTAAAATCTATCAGAAAAAAATGAAAAATACTGAATCACCTAAGATACAAAGTTAAACTAAGGTGGGTTGATGAGTACCCATTTGTCCCTGACCTGTTTCATGACTGAACTAGGAATAGCTTAGAAAAGGAGACGCATTGAAACCCTGTCCTGCTGTCCAGAGAGTAGAACGTTTTTTCAATGCTCCGAAAATGAACTGATTCGTATGGAATTCGTGTATTCCCCATAATCTGAGTAGGCCCGAAATTTGTATTACTCCAGCTTAGTTATTTGAATAGACCAAACGTACCTATGCCCACATATCTGAAATTCCAATGGTTTTGGCATAAACACCAGATTAATGTTTTGGGCAATTTTGATGATCTGCCATTCTGGCCCACACGTCATTGGCTCAGATTGTCACGGGGTAGCAGGTGGCAATATAAAGAGTGGCAAAGTCATAACTTTTTCCACATTTCACATATATACCTTCATTAAAAATATACAACCCAAAATCTGGGATGTTCTTCTCTCCCCCCCCTCTACAACAACCAGCTTCACCATTCTGACAGAAAACAGATCTGTTGAAGAGCTGGAAGACGTGTTTTTTCTGACATAAATATTGGAATTAAAAAGGCCTATGGTGAAGCACCCTCACAAATTTCAAAGTTAACAGGTGACATTTTGCATAGTTTCATATGCATGTACATACCACTGTGAGAGACTCAGAGAAATAGCCTCAGCTTGAATGCCATGCTATTTTCAAATGCCTACAATCCAGATGAGTTTTCACTTTGCTCAATGCCACATCACGATGCTGCAACAACGAGGACATACTAGGTTCAGTCCTTTTCCGTGCCATTTTACGGGAGATGTTCTTCCATTTTGATTCGAATTCACAGGCTGCAGAGAAACAATTCAGTAAATTGGAGTTCTTACTTAGTGGTGCAAACTTGAAAAGGGAAACATTCAATTTCTTTTTGATGCAAAAGATGAAGGTGGACCATGAGTGTATAGTATAAAGCACACACTCTTTGTTTCAGAACAATAATGGACTAGAGAATTCAAATCTGTTGACCATGTTAACATTTCTCTGTTCATGAAAAGAACCAACAATAACTGAACATTGTTTATGCATGTCTTTGATTAATGCCAAATGATCAATTAGCATGGTAACCTCTATCCCAAACAGAACACAAAAAGAAACGACCTACTCGGTTTTATTGTTGTTGCATTATTTTGGTATGGCTAAATAAACATAGCTTCATAGAGTACCAACTTCATAGAGTACAAAATAACTTCAGAGAAATGATGCCTTAAATTAAGTGGGAACTGGAAACGAAAGCTGCATGTACAAAGACTGCACTCTATGGCTATATCGGATTCTAGTAGCATCTTAACGAAGTCATAAGTGGTTGGAAAATGATAGTTACAATTAGTAATAACCTTTACTTCTGTTGACAAAGCCTTCAATAAGGCATGCGAGATTCCATGGCCTTCCAGCAGAAGAAGCTTTGGCACCACCTTTCAACTCGCCATTATGTTGTCTCAGGCTAGAAATAATGATAAACTTTCAATACAAAGTTGCAATGCGGTATACTTGTATGGCAATAGATATTTAAATTTATTTCTCATCTTCATATTTCCTAACCATGTTAATTATGCTTTATATTCTAACAATAAACCAATAATGAAGACATGAAGGAAAAACTGCATAGCAAGAAACCTAGAATATTTCAAGGCAACTACTACTACTACTACTACAATGTTATACACAGACAAAATCACAAAAGGATAAGCTCTGGTATACACCACGAGTAACACACTTCTGCTTGTAAATCACAGTGAGACAAATAGACACAACTGCAACGGACATGATGATGGATAGAAACAAGAGCAGACAACAGCTCATTTTTACCAAAATCATAGGAAATTAAGAAGTATACCAAACTCAGATTTGAATTCTTTTCTAATATCTTCAACAAAAGGACTGAACAACAACCTGAGCTTCGTTTTGTTCTCCCAAGTCCTAACATTCTGCTAAATACGTGTAAATCAGTCTAAATATCATCTAAATTATGTGAAAATTCAGTCCTAACATCATATATCGGAGTGTTACCAAACAATAGTAACAAATTGAGGCAGTATTTCAGGCAAACTTGAATCCACCATAAGACCACAAGGCTCACAATCTTCTGAAACAGCTCGAAAAAAACAGGACAGGAAAAGTATACAGCGAAGCAAAGGGGATTCAGGAATCACCGTCGAGGGAAGTCGGTGGTGACGCCGACGTAGGTGCGGGGGATCCGGGAGGAAGCGATAAGATAAACGCACCACCCCGACGCTCCCTTCCCCTTCGCAGTCTCCGCCGACGGACGAACGGCCGCGCAGGAGGCCGAGGCACCAGAGGCGGCGGCAGTATCGCCGGATTTGGGAGGAAGAGCGCGGGGGATCTTCGTGGATCGGAAGGTAGCGGAGAGCTTCATCGCCCACCTCGCCGTCGCCGGCGACGACGACTTGGGGAATTTCCAATTGGGCTTTATTTTTTAGCACGTGATTGTTAGAGGAGTACCAGGCCGTGGGGCGTTTTGGGCATTTGGGCCTAATGGGCCAATGCGCCGTGCCGGAATGTGAGCATAATTCATTCGACATGGTCGTTTTAAGCTTGGAAAACGTGCAATTAGACTGAACTCTGGCATGCTTCGCACGTGTGAGAATATGTGATGAATCAGAAATACGTGATTGAAATATGGATGATTATACTGCAGCTATTGCACGTGCGAGATGACCGTGTAATATACCAGGCAGTAGCTAACGTGTATATATATTAGCAAAGAGTAGGGCAATGGCATTTCTGGTACGTGTGGATAAAGAACTCATCTCACTTGTGCCTACTTCTGAACCAGCTTTGGGTTGTCATAAAAGGCAAAAGCAGAAAAGAATTAGGCTCAGGGAGTGCAAATCACAAGGTGGTTAGGCAGTGCAACCCTGGAAAGGTTTTCCATATGTGGAATGCAAACTCACTGCATCGAGGATAATTGGGTGCTAATTGCCTCCTGCTTGCATTATAATTTTGTGGAGCGCATCCTAGATCACTGTTCCTCATCCAAGTCTGATACTATATATGATTTTCAGTTAACAGTTTGATGTCGTCAAGATCCTCAGGCATCTTAATTTGGAATAGGATCTCTTTTGTTTCTAATGGGAAAACGAGCTAACCGGTCGAATCAGTGTCAAATGCATAATCTGCAGAGACCTGGTGTCAATAATGCAACACTCACATGGTTCTTGCTTGAATTATCTTGAGGTAGACCTGCAATCTAGAGTGATCAGTTATGCAATACACAAAATGATGTAGTGCAAACTGTAGCGGATTTGTATCTTTAAAGTCTTATTTCCCCCAAACTGCAATGTAAAATAACATGACTATTCTTATCTTCAGTATACATATCCCCAATATTATTTATAAGTTTATAACTGAATAGACCTTATACTGCTGAAGAAGTGTACAGTGACAAACAATGCTACTGAATTTTATCCACAACACAGTACCTATCCTGAAATCCCTTATAGTTCACCTTAATTAAATTTCCTAGCTTGGTTTGGTAGAAAAACTCGTTAATCAGTTGTAATCCAGCTTGCAGTATTGCCACGTGCAAGCCATGCAAACCACAAGTGCATAAGAGTATAAGACCAAAGCTACCATTCCTACCCTGTATGGCTGCACTCCGCTGTAATCTTCTGCTTCCCAAGAGGCTGGAGTCCAAGCACTCGAGCAGCGATCAATTGGGAGGTTTGGCCGATCAACTTTTCAGTTTTGGGCGCTGTATAATGCCACAGACAAACTGAAAGATGCATGAGGAATTTCTTCCAAAGAAATAAAATGTGTACAAATTACCCGAAATTTGGGAGCAGAGAACGCGCAGCAACGAAAGACACGGTGCCAGCCGACGTATTTCCCGCCGTTTTCAAATCGCAAGAAGCAACTGCAAACTTTTTGGGGGTTTCCCTCCATTTCTCATGCTCCCTGCATATATAGCAATCTCCAAGCCTCCGAGCTTGAGGCCAGAATCCAACAAGCTCAGCCGAACGCAGTGACACATGGCGGCTTCCATCTCTGGATCAGGAGCTCGCATTTGCTACCCTAGCGCGCCACGTGGCACCCGGCGCCGCGCCGCCGCCGTGATCAGCGTCAGGAGCTCACTGGCGACCTCGTCGGCGGCGACGCGGAATCCGTCATCGGGGATGAGGATGATCGGCAGGCAATGGACGGAGATCCAAGGTGCTCGAGATTGGGACGGCCTTCTCAGCCCGCTCGACGGCGCTCTCCGCGGAGAGCTCGTCCGCTACGGCGAGTTCGTCCGCGCCGCCTACGCCAGCTTCGACTTCGACGGCGGCGCCGCGCCGTGGTCGTACGGATCGTGCCGGTTTCCGATCGGGTCCCTGCTCCGCCGCTCCGGCCTCCCCGAGACCGGCTACCGCGTCACCCGCCTCCTCCACGCCGCGTCCAATTACATCGGCTACGTGGCGGTGTGCGACGACGAGGACGAGATCGAGCGCCTCGGCCGCCGCGACGTCGTCGTCGCGTTCCGTGGCACGGCCACCTGCAGCGAGTGGGTTCACAACTTCAAATCATCCCTCACCCACATTCCATCATCACACGGCGAGGAGGAGGCGATGGTGGAGAGCGGATTCTGGAGGCTATTCACGACGCCGGGAAAGGCGCACGACAGCCTGCAGCAACAGGTGCGCGGCGAGGTGGGGCGGATCGTCGGCGAGTACGGCGGCGACGGCATGCCGCCGCTGAGCGTCACCGTCACCGGGCACAGCCTCGGCGCCGCGCTCGCCGTGCTCGCCGCCTACGAGATCACGACGGCAGCTGCCGCTAGCTCCGACGAGGCGGCGGCGCCGCCGATCATGGTGACTGCGGTGTCGTTCGGGGGGCCGCGCGTGGGGAACGCGGCGTTCCGGCGGAGGCTGGAGGAGAGCGGCGGAAAGGTGCTCCGTGTCGTGAACTCGAATGACATCGTGACCAAGGTGCCGGGGTTCGCCGCCGATGATGGCGATTGCGGCGATGTGCCGGCGGCGGCGAGGAGGAAGACGAGGGTGGCGAGGTGGCTGGTGTCGAAGATGGGTTGGGCGTACAGCGACGTCGGCTGCGAGCTGCGCCTTTGTAACGAGGGCACTGCGCGCAATGTGGTTGCATCGCATGATCTTGATTTGTACCTCAAGCTCGTGGCAGCCTGCACAGATTAGTTAACACAGTAATTAGCATAGATCAGGGAACCGGTGATTCTTTTGTACTGACATAGAAAAGAATAGTTCGCAGATTAGGACATGGATGTAGTCTTAGTTCATGTAGAATCATGTTTCTTTTGTGCTGACAGAAATTAACGAAAGCTCACTGCATTTTGACTTGATCACAGTATAGCTTTTTCTACAGTTTTGAGCTATTTATGACATTTGACAAGTAGAGGACATCTTCTGTAAAGATTTTACAAAGTGACTTTATGAACGCATGCATTGTGGTAGTAAATTGGGCATCTGATGATGTCTTCTTTCACCATATAACAAAGCAAATTACCATCTGTTCTACTATAACAATGTGGAGATACATAGTCTCACTGTTCCAGCTCAAAGAGATGGCCAGGTGTTCATGATACTACAATTCCTAGTACACATACAACTTCACACCTCTCGCAGGATAAACTAAAACTCTAAAAAAGTGGCTAACAGCGTCAGGCACGTTGCTTCTTCCCGCTAGGTAGATCATCATCGTAATGCCCGCCATCATCCCCTCCATCTTTGTCGCCCTTCTTCCTCGCAAGTATCTTGTTAATTTTGTGGAGGTCATTCGTGAGCTTCTGGTCCTTGTTCTGCTTCCTTGTCTTCCTGCCATCCTGCATTTTCACTCCAAACTGGAATGCGGCCTTTGGCATGGCTTCCTTCTCATCGTTGTATTTGGCCCACTCCTCTTCCGTCTCAAAATCCCACCTATGAAGACGTCCCTTGGCCTGCTCAGGAATATAGATCAGACATTAGAGTGATGTTGGAAATAGAGGGCACAAGGTTAAAAAACGGAAGACTGAGTGACTTATTGAACATGAGCTCAAGAAATCCGCAGCAGCAAGATAAGTCTGCCATAGCAAAGGGAAACATAAGCATACAGCATACTCTCACTTACCCGTCCACCCATGTCCATCTTCGACAAATCATCTTCATCATCACTCCCTGCAATCTCATGGTTGTACACCTGATAACCAGGGTAACACTCGGAGTAACTATCTGAAATAAAATTAGGATCTTTCTCCCGTGCATCTTTTTCCCTCAGCTGCTTAAGCCTTCCATCATCACGTTTGAAAACAGAACCAAGACCTCTATCCTTATCTGCCTGTGTCATCAACCTTGGATCCTGGGATATATTTGGATCAGCTAATACATCATAGTCCTGAGTGCTTTGTTGCACGTACTGTTCTGGGTAAGCCATCTGCTGTTCACCATACTGATAGCCTGACCAATCTCCTTGATATCCAGAAGCCACCATTTGAGCTTGAATAGCATCGTATCCATTCTAACATCAGAAGAGACATTAACTGTTAGGGCATCCAAATCAAGAATAGAACAAACTACTATTCAATGGCTACTAGAATGTCATGACTATGGGCAAAAAGAAAAAAAGTTGTCTCTAGCGTTCCACATCCATTACTCGAATTTTATATATAGTAGAGTGGTACCAAAGTTACTGAACATTAGAGTTTACCGGTTGTGGCCAAGCTTGGGCAGGTTCAGATGGTGGGACAGGCCCGTAGAGAGGTTCAGTGAAATAGGACTGCTTCTGATGGTTATGTGGGGATTCATCCATATCCTCAGACACAGGGCTCCGGCTCATTTCTTTGTTAGGAACAGAATAGTCAACTCCATCTCCAACAAAAATGTCATCTTCATCTGCTCTAGCAATAGGAACAGACTGTTTCTCATTCCCACTGAAATTATTATTTCGAGGGGGTGGCGGGGGTGGCATATCTTTTTGTAATTTTTGTTTCAGAGCAGAACCATTAGTTTGGCCAGGTCTTGCAACCTCATCGTAGTCACCACTTGCCAAACCATTCTTCCCTGCAATATAGCACATAACAAGAATAAAGAGATTTAACTTCATTGAGCCAAGCTAGTGCAGATATAAATGAGAAAGTATACATACATTACAAATACATTAAGCCAATTAGCTAATTAATATGCGAAGACTGGTGTAAATGTAAAGGATATGGCCATAACTTTCACTAACAGAACTTGCTTGCCCTGAATTAGAACCGAACAACAGGTAGTTGGATACACAAATACCAGAAGTTTAATTCTTTAAAACAATTGAGACAAGACCCGACTGTCGTAGCAAAAGTACAAAATCCTACTTTTCTATATTGATGATAATGAAAATACCCAGTTTCCAAAAAAGCCATTTCAGCATATCTTCACATTCCTTAAACAAGTATGTCTTCATGTTATTGATAGTCAGTTTTTCAGTCAGTTTCTATACAAAATCCATTTTAATTGTCAAATGGCATACCTTTTGTATCCCTCTCCTTTTTCTTTTTCTTCAAGACCTTCCCCGATGATCCAAGTCGAAGGTATGACATGATTTTAGCTATCCTGTCTAGTACAGAACCATCCACACTGACAGTGACCATCTCCTGCAGAAGCAAGAATATTAATGAAAAAGATAAGTTTCAAGACGATTCAACATGTTATATGAATGTATTGCCATAATACCTCTGGAACAGGGCAATCAGCTTTGCTCCTGTGAAGAGTTGTCGGAATATCATTGGTAAGTCCATCCTCCTGGTTGCATTAACGAAAGTAATTATGCTCCCATAGTTCAAACCAAAACAGGACATGCTGGGAAAGTAATTATGCTCTCTGATAATCTATTGTAGGGTTAAATCTAGCAAATGGGATTATTATTCGCAAAAAATATGATCTAGTGATTGATTTTTGACATATAAGTTATACAGATGTTATAGAACAATGAATGAAGCCATGATGCATCGTAATCATGAATTAAATTTTGCATGCCATAAAAAAATATTGCACTAGATGCACATAGTATTAATACTGTCTGCAATTCACACATGGACTGTTTTGTGTGCAGTGTGTGCATTTCTTTTTCTTGCCGCATGGGTGGACGTGGGGGGGGGGCTTTGGAGGAGGTACCATATTGTAAATAAATGCCATCCGACCAGGAAGGAACATTTCATTTGACTTCATGGTACTTTGTGGCTTTATCATCCATTGATACACAGACTGCAATCAACCAACAATAGCTTTTAGAGTCCAATACATTACACAGTTCATAATATAAAATAGAAATCAAGCATCAATTAGACTAAAAGGAAGTCTACCTTCGCGGTCGCAGTGCGGAATGAGACTGTCTGATCTTCTTTTGTTGCCCTGTACAGCACAAACTAAAGATATGTAACATCCTACCAAAACACTAAGTGTCTCCAGACATGAAGCCATAATTTTATATTGCTACATCTCAAATCAATCAAGAGATGCATGTAAGGTAATAATGGTAGTCCCTGACATTGGTGATTAGTGTACAGGAAATAATATTTCACTGAGAATGATCCAGGAGCACTACATAGCAACTGTCTCATTTTTATCACCCAGAATCAAATAAGGGGTAAAATCACAAATAACAGGGGCAAGAACAAAATTGTCCCATCAAATAAAGAAGGAATTAAATAAACATCATGATACATATCCAACTATTGTTGTCCATAATGCTCTCAAAGGTTGGTAAAGTTATGAATAATTTGCAGTGCGCAGGATAATTTTGCTTGACAGTATTCATTTATAACAAAAACAGGGAAACTTCCACCATAAAAAAACCCACTGAAATTCCAACAAGAGAAAAGTTGATCTATCTCTCTTAATATCACCTCCAATTCCAAATAGGACAAAGCATAAAAGGGGCTAACAATTCATTGTCATAATAAAATAAATAATGGAACCAACTTGCACACTTTCCTACAGGTGAAAATTATGCAAGTGATAATCACTGTTATCATATATCATGGAATTTGAAATCAACAATGCATCCACAGCAGGTCAAAAATACTACTACAACTCTACCAAGATAAAGTAAGATCAAATGATATGAGACTAAAACTAGGTGGGAAGAAGTACCTTGATTGTGTATCCTTCCCATCCTCTGCATCAGGCTTCTTTTCTATTTCACTCCGCACTTTGTGAAGTAGAGCATAGTCTAAGCCTTTGACCAAATGTGTATGTTCCAAATCGCCTTAAAAACATAAAGGGAGAATTAAATATTAATCAACATGGTAGTTCAAAAGGAAGATACAAAAAAGATAAAAGTGCCAGGCATCTGAAAATATGTCCAACTAAACCATCCACCATTACTCAAACATCAAAACAAATTCCAAGACTGTGTGTAACTGAATGACTAGGTAAAAAAATATCAACCACATGCTAGCTCTTGATATTTCAAATCAAAACAAAGCTAAAAATCAACCAGGCATTCCCTCTCCATATTTTGAATAAAAGATAAAAAAATCGCAGCAATTTTGTGGACATAAAACAGTTCCAAAGTAAGATTGAAGTTCTCATTTCCACATGACATCAGAAGCAAACTATGTTATAGTTTCAACCGCTCATGCGCCTGGATGGAGATCTATCAGTACACATATAGTGTGAAAAGAAAGTCATGTAACAACATACAAGCCAAAGTGACTCTTTATCCCCAAAAGGATGAAAATCATTATCATAAGAGAAAAGGCTAAGCTGCTGCAGAACAAACCTCCAAGGTATTTGCTTTTCTCAATAGATATCTTCTGTGCATCTGCTAGTCTGTAATACCAACAATTGCAGAAGTTAAAGTTCCAGAAGAGCATATGATAAACCAAGCCTCCCCAAAAAAAATGTCAGAAAAATGAAAGTTGTGGTATGTTACCTTAGATCTGTTCCAGGCGGTGCCACAGCATGAAATGATCCAAGCTCTGTAGGTTCATAGTCAGGGTTTTGATCTTCACGACGCTCCTTAGCACGATCACGATACCTGGGTGTCTCTGGTTCTTCTTTTTTCTCCTCTCTGTATGGGAAAGCCAGGGAGGGCCAGGTTAGCCCAAATGCCCAAATGGATTAATCACAAGGAATGACATAAGTAGTTGTAATTGAATCTTATTGCATCTTCTATAAAGTGCAGAAAAGAAAATGGTGGTTTGACAGCCAGGTTTGATCTCTGCTTTAGCCAGGTGTGAAAAAACCATTCTGCTTTGACATGACTCTCAGTATCACTTCCTACTTTGACATGATTACAGATTATGCAAGCTTGAGTTCTGCAAAAAGATCAGAAATTATGCCCCTCGTGACTACAATGGATCTGAGTACCAACAGCCAATTTCCCCCTAATTATAAGTATTAGGGAGAGCACGGATCCTAGATTTCCAAAACTCCCTTTATTTAACACTTTAGTATTGAAATGACGTTCAGCTAATTATAAGTATTTACAACTATGACTGTATAAAATTACAGACATAAGTAGAAAATTACAGACATAAATAACAGCAGCCATGTGGGTTTAACATTTTCATATAATAAAGGAATCACCACTAAACCTAAATCCCCTTTTCCCCTGCTAATGCAAGGCAATGTTGAAAATGAACCAGAGATCTAGTCAAGGAATTGTTCCGTTAATCGCAAAGAGGGAGGTCCCTTGATGGAGGGAACAACGGAACAAGACATAAGTGGAATGGTTCAGTGAGCCTGAGTCAGGCCAATTGCATGATTCCTAGACCCTAACCACAGTCTAACAAGGTAGCTATAAAATCAAGCTGCAAGAAATTGACTCCAGTTTTATTTTAATTCCAAAAATTTCATGAAATCTGGACCCAAAAAACTACTCATATATTACAAGCAAATAAATTAAAACCATCTATAATATTGCAACTACTATATATTATCCCCACAGTTCCTAACTTCCTAAACACATAGCTCTCCCCCCTCCTCTCCAGATCAGTTGAAACACTAAAAATAATTGTGCATATACTACTTACTTCCGCCGCATCATCTTCTCCTTGTAGTAGTTCTTCTTGGACGACATCTTGTCCAATAAGCCCTAGGAAACCAGCGGTGGGCAGGGTTCGCGGAAGGGACGGAAATTCCGCGTATTTACTAGCTTGTAGGCAGCCGCCCCAATCTCCAGGATAAGGGGCAAGGTCGGCGGCACGGCGGCTACTCGCGGCGCTGAAGGCGACGAGGCGGTGCGGCCGAGGGGGAGAGGCGGGGGAGACAAGTAGCGCAGCTATACGTAGGGGGCAGAGCTCCGCGGCGGCAGGGGAGACGAGTGCGCGGCGGAGGGAAACGCTCGAGGAGAGACGGCCGCGGCGGCGCCGGAGAAGCAAGAGGGGAGGAGAGGAAGGAGTCGCCGACGGGGAGGCTCGGTGACGACGGGAGGAAGGATACCCAGCCCAGGAGCAAATGGGCTTCGCTCTTTCGCTAGCGACGCACTTACGGCCCAGCCCATAGTGATCCAAGAAAATTGGGAAGTGGCCCGTGAGCCCGCGCCGTCGAAAAGCGATAGGCCCCACTACACAGGAATCATGGTCCGAAAGTCGGGACGAACCGGATTTTGCCGTGTGTTTGCAGGATTTTGCGGCGGCGAAGCTCACGATGATGCCGTGCTACCAGCCTACCACACCCACACCTTCCATCAGGGCTGCATCTTCGACTGGCTCCGCCTCAGCTGCATCTGACCTCTCTGCCGCCAAGCCCTGCCCACGCGGAATGAGTATGACTCGCCGACTCGGTTGGGGGTGCCCGGAGCTAGGAGCAACCGGCTGGCTGATGATTGATGGATGAACCGGCCGAAAAGGCTCTGTTTTTTTGTTTCGGTCCACTTTGAAAATCTTAGCAGGTTGGTGATGTCTCTATTCCAGGAGTTGTGTTGTACTCCGTGCTCCAGGGCAGTATTCATCATCCCTTCAATGTTAAGCTAGAAGCATATTGCTGTATCGATCTATTCCAAGGTCGAGTAATAATACTCTGTAGGCATGTTATGTAGTATCTTCTCTATTGAATGTTGGTTGAACTACAAAGTGCAATGCCATGTAAGTCTGTAACCATTGTTGTTAGCTGTAAGCCTGTAACCATGTCAATTATGCTATCCTTCTTCTGTCGAATTGAAGTTTATGCTAAAAGGATAACTGAAGTGTCTTCTAATAATATAATGCTTGTAACAGATGCTGGGCTTCTTCTGTGATTTAACCGAATATTACAGACCAAGGGACAGAAGAACTGGAGTATACAGATCAGACCAACGTCCTTAAGGAAAAATCCCAGCATAAGCAGCACAAAAACATGTTTGAGGTTTGATGAAGAACAACATGTTAACCTCTTATATTTTCATTTAAGACAATACTCGAGTTTGTTTCAGTACAACTAATGATCTCATAAGCATAGGAAAACACCCATTATGAGGTATAATCGTCTGGATAAATGAGGTTGCCTATTTCCTCAGCAGTGGCAAAAATATAGTAGCATCAGCAGTGGTTTTGTCAATGCACCTAGGCTAATCTATATAGCCTATACAGGAATTCACTAGGACCTGAATAATTTGAAGACAGGAAACACCCTCAATGAACATTCAGTCTTTCGCATCCATTATTCCACCTGATGTTACCTGGAAAACGTGTTATTGGTCAAGGGAAACAACTTTTTTACACCACATTAATGCTAATTTGTCATGTGAAGTTTTCAGAGTTTCAGTCACGTAAAACAGCAGCTTTTTTTATGTGGGAAACATGAGCTTTTTTTTTTCGGTTTCAAAAACAGGAGCTACAGTTAACTAAGATCACAAGAATTTGTGGAGCAAGTCTGAACAAAGAATAAATCAATCAATACTTCAGCAACCTACTGAACTAAAAAGAAACAAATTGCAGTAGTTTTGGTAAGCATGCATATAATGCAGAAGGATATAGCTTCTCCTTCAGGCAGGTTAGGGGCATCAAAGATCTTGCAGACACGCTGCTCTCCTTTGCCTTTCCTCAGCATCAACCGGATGGTGGCTGCATGCGCCAGCACGTGACCTCCAGCAGGTTTCTTCGGGTCAGTTATGAACATTCCACCACCTGGGTCCGCAATCACTGAAACAAGGAGGACACTTGTACTTTGAAACCCCTTACAGTGTTACTCTTTCTTGCCATAGACAGGATTAGTCCTCAAAGCACACCTTGGTTGGTGATGTACACTGCAACATTGAACTCCTCAGCTATCTTAGTAAGGCGGGAGAGCATCTGTGCCAATTTTTGCTGCAAGTTCAGAATAAGTTAGTACATAACTTTAGCCCTTCAACTACTTTATGATCATTTAACCAACAGAAATATATACAACACCTGGCGCTCTGCAAGTTCACCCCTGCCACTGAAATCAACACGGAATAGTGCGATCACAGAATCCACAATCTAGTTCCAGGTAAAACAATACCACATAAGCAACTGAACTACACAAACTTATAAGTGTACTTTTATGTTATGAAGCCATGCCTACCAGAAGCCTGAAAGGCTCTTCAGCCATCTTAGCAGCAAGACCAAGGAGCAAGTTGTACTGGTGCTCATAGGTGTATGCACGAGCATATATGATCTAAACAAGAAATAGATGCAAATATAACAGACAGCTTCATCTGTTAGACCTAGAATGGTAAATACAAACTAACGACCATACATTATCAAGAACAGCATTGGCATCCATCCCAAATCTCTCAGCAATTGGCACAATGCGTTCAGGCCGGCTGAGAACTCTATTAAGGAAACAAGTTGCACAGATACATAAATGCAAATAAATCTATTGAGTGAATCAGCTGGAGCTATTACTCAGTAAATTCAAAAGATACAATGTTCCCTCAGTGTCGATGTAAGCAACCTTCCCGTTCCCCCCATGCATGTGGAGTGGGAGCTGCAATTCATGATCAAAAAACATAAAAATAGCTCACCGAGTCTATGGTCATAAGGTGTCATCGACAAAAATATGTGTTGGAAATGAAACCTGGGTGGAGACACATAGAGTGTGAGCCAACTGGGTCTTCCCTGATCTGAGGACCAAAAAAATGGAAGATTACAAAACTAAGAAGCTGGAACCATTATGATAAGTAGTGAAAGTTAAATCAATGTACATCAAGGGTCAACGTTTGGCTAGTTCACAATAAATAGTAAGATGGTTTATGTGCTACACAAAGCCTAATTTCTCAAAGTGGTACATTTCTAGGAAGCATTCTATCATACATCAACTTTGTTGCAAAACAAGACATCTCGCTAAATTAATGTTTAGTAGACCTAATTTAGTATATCATCAAAGAACATAGTTTCAGACTTATTGATGTGTGTATGCCTGAAGTTCACAAATTAGAAGTATTAAGTTCTCAGTGTTAGAAGAATTCAAAACATGTTTAGGAATTACTGTATGCACTGGCATCAATAGACGATAGAAATGGAGGTATGACATGTTTGAAAATGCTTTAGAAAAATAAATATTAACAAGAAAACTAATAATATGACTAAGCTAGATTGCATTATATCTATAGATGATATGGCCACACATTGTAAATTCACTAATACAACCAGCTTGCAGTTGTAATCCAGGAAAAAAAATAAAAGGAATAAGAACATCTACGCACCGAAACTCTCCAAATGCCTCTGTGATGCAGAGTGTTTCAATCCCTCCTTGAAAATTTGAAAAATGCAAATAGATGAGAACAACATAATGGAACAATTGATTGACCATGACAGAATCAGAGGATTATATATGTTACCGCCAAGCAGTTCGTCAAGTGCCTGGCTCCCAGTGGTGATCCGAACAACAGACTTCCGCTTCAAAATAAGAAAAAGAATAAATAAAACAGCCTAGGGAAGTGCACAGCTGGAGTAACTAAAAGCAATGGAGCATCCATGAAGCAAGGAGTAATTTCAACACTGTTTGTCCTAACACCATATCCTTAAATTGTAGACTACTATGCAGATCAGTTCCTAATTCCTTACCTTAATAAGGAGATCACTTCCTGTCATGAATCCTTGGCTCTAAGAAAAAACAAACATAGAAATTTCAGAAGAACGTATCACAGAGAACTGATGGTATGAAGATTTCAGACCAAAAACAATGCAAAGAGAACCACACCAGAAGTTTTTCAGCTGCTTCGCAGATCTTGTCTACCTTTGCTTCAGACAATCCCTTGATTCCTGTCAGGCTCTGCAAGATGAATCCATATATTAAAACAATATCAGATAACCTGTATTGTAACTTGTAAAACAGAAATATTACAAATGAAAGAATATAATGTCATAAACCAGAAATAGAACAAGAGGGATAGCATGAGGATCTGGGATCCCAAGTTTGGAACCTTTTTTGTATGCATCATGAGGCCATTGCAAGTGTAGATACCAGCATCCTGCAGCTTCTTCACATCTCCAGAGTTTATCCCTTGCGAGATTACTGTGGACAAGTGCACGAGAGATGATTATTAATGCAGGATATGTTCAGCGTTTGAATTCATGACATGGATAATTTGCAGGAAGAAATCAAATGAAGCATGGAACCCAGGGAGAAGCCAGGAGCCGAGAATCACACCGAAACAACTTAATAAATCACACCAAACCAACTTCCTAAAATTGAATTCGCTAGAAATAGGGAACCACCATTGTGAAGTGCAAGAGCAATTCAAGCTTAAACCCTAAACCTCGAAGTGCGCCCAAACACAACTCGTTCAACTAATTAATATGCAGAAAACGCAATAGTTTACACTAGCTCGTGGCGATTCCGACTAGTTATACTGACCACTTTGACGGAATAAGTGCTAAATGCGGGTAAAATCAACTGAAAATGGGGATAAATTCAAATCGATCCTCTCATATAGAGCGATACCACACATCGATCTGCCCCCAAACAGAGATCAAATGTGAGATGACAAAACTCCCGCTAAATTGGCCACGAGACGAGGTTAGTTTACCTCCATCTCACGAAATTGGAGTAGAAAACTACCAGCAACGTTTCACGCTGAACACACACAAACAACCAGCGCTGCCCGCAGCCAAAACCAAAACCAAAATGTGCAGAATTACTAGGCTAGAATCTCATCTGCTTCACCGCGAATCAACATCAAATTAAAGGGAACGAGTAAAGGCGGAGCGAGCACTCCACGCGCAAACACCCACGAACACGAACAGGTACCAAACAACGCAATGCAGTATACGAGACGGAGGAAGGGGAGGGGATGGAGATGAGGCGGAGGTCGCACACTTGTCGATGGACTCGAAGCACTCCTCCTCCTCCTCGATCCTGTCCCCATCCATCATCAGCTGCAGCTGCCCGCCTTCGTCGTACTGCTTGGACGGCGCCATCTCCCGCTCACGCGTACGGACCCGCGCCGCGCACCTGCGTCGAAATGCGATCCGGGGAGAAGATAACCCAACCAAAATCACCCAGAAACCCTATCGAGAAACGAGAGCGGAAGCCGCCGCGCCGGAGGAAAAAGTGGGAAACCTCCTCACCTGTCCTGCAGGCGGAGGCGGCGAATGTCGGAGCGGGGCTTGGAGGAGAAGGAAGCAGCAGAGGCGAGAGGCGAGAGAGCGAGACACACACAACGAAAGTGGCAGTGTTGTGACGTTGCGTGTGCGAGCAGTGCGACGACGAGGTGGGCTACTTGAAGGGAAGGCCGCCTGCCTTCGATCTCGGGCCTTCTGGAAGCATCTTGGGCTCGTCTTATAATTGGGCTTTTTCCGGGAGGAAAATTAATGGGCCGGTTCACTCAGCCCAGCAGAGTTGCAGGCTTAGGAGGGCCTACGTGCTTGAGACCAAACCAGGTGGAAGGCCCAAAGAGGCCCATCCGGGTTCGAAATTTGCTCGTAGAAACAGAGCCGAATTACAACTCTCTTCTTCTTCTCGGTGAAGTTTACAGCTCTGTTAAGTATTAATTAATGCAATTAGTTACCAGCACATATAAATAGTGGTATAATGATACCTACTTTCCTTTTTTATTTTTATCGTCCAATTTGATTAGGAGTCACAGAAATTCACTGTCGATAATGGAAAACGTCGGCGGCGGCAGCGATGGATTGGCGGCGCCGGCGGGCAGAGGCAGCCGGAAGCATGAGCTGGTGCCGCAGCTACAGTTCCCTTCGGGAATTCGCTTCCTGCCAACAGACGAGGAGCTCATAGACGTCTACCTCCGCAGCAAGATTGAGGGACGCATGCCGCCTCTCGACGTCGTCAATGAGGTCGATATCATGCGCTGTGATCCTGAAATATTGATTGGTACGTAATCATCTTTAATCAACTGATTGCTTATCAACTACTGTTGGATTTATCTCTCAAAAAAAATACTTAATTATCATCAAAACTTCAAAAAAAAAATAATATGTACTCCCTGCTGTGTCCTAATTTATAGGACATATTTCGTTTTATTATGGTAAAGGTTTGACCAACAAATCTATAAGAAAATTATTTTTATGGCAAAAACTGACGTTGTTAGATTCATGTTCAAAAGTGTTATCTTATGATTATGTTTTCTCATCACACAAATTAATAATATCTTAATAGAGAAATTATAGATCAAATTCTTGTCCTAACAAAACGAAATAAGTCATGTTATTTAGGACAGATGGAGTATCTATGAATCAATTAATTACTTGTATAAATGTGCATGGATTGTTTGGTTGCATATGTACATAGATGCATACAAGAGCTATGGGGAGAAGAGATGGTTCTTCTTCACTGTGTGGGAGCCATCGAAGACGAAGAAGAAGGGCGAGCCTAACAGGAAGGTGGTGGTGGACGATGTGGAGGAGGGCAGCTGGAGCGCGACGGGGAGCGTGACGCATATTCACAGCACTAAGGAGATGAATCGTAAGGCTATCATTGGCACCAAGAGGGTTCTCACTTATAGATCTGTTCGTTCCCCTGAGAACGAAAAGTGGAGCATGCATGAGTATGTCATGGCAGGCAAATCCCAGGTACTATGTTAGTCTATATATAAAGTATATAACACATACATGCATGCTTGATGACAATGCAACATATGCATGCCTTGATATGATGCCTATGAATTGCTAAAAGCATTTAAGTTTAGTGAGACAAATAATTAGCATTATTTTCTCTATAAATTTGATCAAACTTGAAGCAATTTGATTTTGATTTTAATCAAAATGACATATAATAAACGGAAGAGAGTAGTCAACATGTAGACCTATTTACTTTATGTAATCATGAAATATGGTAACGATAATTAATTCTAACAACATTAGTGCCATCCATGATCGATCAATATACTTGCAGATGGGTCAGTATGTAGTGTGCGCGATACAGCTGAAGCAGACATACGAGGCTGAAAAAAAGGCGGCGGAGGAGAAGAGTAGTACCAATAAACGCAATAGAAAGGCTGCGAGGAAGGGGAGGAGGGACATGCAGCCTACTTCCCAGTCACAAGATCAAGAGCAGCAAGAAACACCTCCACCTGTTCATGAAGAAACCACTGGAAATCTTGAGTTCAATTATGCTCCTTCCATGCCTATGATGTTTCCTGAAGGAGGAGGAGAAGACACACTTTTGAAAAGCTTATTTGCAGCTCCTTTCAACGATGGCATTGTGCAAGCAGTCCAACAAGAAAACTATGCAGTGCAGGAGCCAATGCTGTACAGCCAGGAGCCATTGCCCTTTGCTAATCAACCGACAATCACTCAATGGCAGTGCTGCTGTGGAAATTGTCCTCATTGTTATCTGCGCCAACATAGTCAGCGACCAGAGAATGCTAGTGTTGCATTAGGCCAACAATACGATAGGGCATGGGTACAAAATACTGTTGTCTACCCTAACTACAATAGTCTCATACCAGATGGCAATATGGAAGATCATGCTCAGAATCAGATTTACAATCAAGTTAATGGGGCTGTATTGATCGAAGAAACGGGTGATAGCACAACTGTCCATGGTAACTTAATGTTGTCCGAGCAAATGGCAAGCAGCAGCGATGATGTGGCAGGCTGTGACTATGAAGTTGGTCAATCCGTTTATGATACAGATATATCGTTATATATTAATGATTTCTTCTTAGATGGTAATGGTGATGGGGACAGTGTAGTAAAACCAGATGGGAGCAATCAGACCTCTCTCCAAGGGTCATTCTGAGGAAAGAACACAAATATATAGACAATGCCAACGTCCGGATGTATAGCTTGTACTGAGTATGCGGCTGATCGCTGTGAGGAGATCCAAATACTCCATTCCACTACTGGTCCTATTGTCTTTTACTGAATTTGTGTGAACATATTATTCTAGCAATGTCGTTGGAAATCTATTAACGCGTAATGTTTACTTACGTTGTCCATTGTGTCAATATCTGTTACTAAATCATATGTGTTACGTAGTATCTTCTTAATTCTGTGCCGCTAGTAGGAAATATATAAATATACAAATATTTAGAGGACCATAGCTGAGATATCTACTACGGAGTAGGATTTCAGGAGGCCAGACGGGAAAGAGCAAAGCGGCAGCATGATGAGTACCGTGTCACATGAGGTGTCTGCGCCATTCAAAACTGACAGAAATTTTTATATAATTTTTAGGTGATTGAAAACTATACTCCCTTTTATTCTAAAATGAGAAAAATGCACGATTGCATTGTGCATATGTGTTCCATTCCAAAGAAGACAATGCCTCAAGAATCCTTCAACTTTCACCAAAAATTTGTCGCACATTGATGTAGAAACCAGAGCCCAGATCCTTTCATTTGCATAGTGAAAATATGTTTCGACTTATAGAAACGTATAGTACATGACGTGTGCATAACAATTAATCGTATTATGACTACAAACTTTCTGCACACAAAAAATGTATTAAGAGCAACGGACACGTCAATTGTGTTGGCTTCATTATATAATAAACAAATATTCATTCCGCACCAAATACTGCCCCCAACAAATTAGTTCAAATCGCCATAATTTCATATTATGCACAAATCACTGTTCCTGGTGATGTATGGCGATCGGTGAAATTTTAGTTCGTCGTCGTCGCAAAAATTCCATATTA
This sequence comes from Leersia perrieri, assembly GCA_000325765.3. NCBI lineage: Eukaryota > Viridiplantae > Streptophyta > Magnoliopsida > Poales > Poaceae > Leersia > Leersia perrieri. Next base: position 1,543,269 of record CM002478.1, read on the forward strand.
CTACTGCCGTTCTTTCTTGTGCCAGTAAATAGATGGCGCTTATTTCACCATGTGGAATATAATACAGTTGGCGAACTCAAAACTCCTGTCTGTGTTGGCTGAACATTTATTCTGATCGTTACTCGTAATTACAACTTAGGCTTTGTTGGTTCTGTTTCGCGCAGTTGTGCATACATATCTGCGATTTCTTTTTCAAAGTATGCCTTAGCTTGCGGTCTTTTGACCTGCAAAATCATTTGTATAGAAAATTAGCACCCAAAGACAAAAAAAACCTCCAACAAAATTAACGGGCCTACCTTGAATGTTGGGGTGAGAAGACCATTTTCTAATGTGAAAGGTTCAGCTACAAGGGTAACAGCTTTGGCAAATTCAAAACCTCTTAGCTGGTACAGTAAGCAAAAAGAGATTGATAAGGAATCATGCACATGTTACAGGGCTTTTACTTAATACGAGAGCATGCAAGGCAAGTGAGAAGTAAACCTGTGCTTCCTTTCCAATAGAGTCCATGTCAGCCAGTACAGCAGCTCTTGCTCTTGGATCAGCACATAGCTGTCTTAAATCCTCGTACTAAAAATTAGAAATAATAGATCATAACATTAGCAGGCAATGCAGATATAAGGAATTCTATTCGTGGTTCTGTTTTCTATATAAATAAAGGCACCTTTTGTGTAATGAACTGAGAAAAAAAAATAATAGCATACACAAAGGAAGAAAGTAACTCCTGCCAATTCGGATAAACTGGCTGTACAGCTGTAGAGTATCTACTCTCTAAGGTCAGCACGTTTACCTGGATTCCTTCTGATGCAGCCCAAGCTTTCAAAACCTCTGGTTCGACAGCTACTACGGCAACCAAAGAAGAGTTAAAACTATCACCTGCATCCAAATCAACAGCTTAGAACATACATGGCAAATTATCAGTAGTTATAACCAATATAAAGAACCAAGAATATTACCATATATAAAGCACTGCGCAATAAATTTGCACTTAGCGTAGACATTCTCAATCTTCTCAGGAGCGATGTATTCTCCTTGAGCTAACTTGAAAATGTTCTTTTTCCTTTGAGACCAGAAAAAAGCAATCAATTAAAGTTCAACAAGAAAACTAATCAGACCAAACACAGTTTCAGGGGAGTAAATTAAGACAAATAACCTAAAATGTGTGGAAAGTGGATAAGTACTTATAGACAAAAGGATTTCAGAATAGAGTCATGGTTGTTTCTCAGAAACATCCATGCATGATGCATTACAACATTTCGTAGTTGAAGGCTACCATGTTATGCTACTGAGTAAGATAGTTCTGGTTTGCTCTTCAATCAGTAGCTGAGAGACAATTAACAACTTAATGTCTTGCTTTCACTTGTTAAGTTTAAACTTAACAAGTCCCTACCACCTTAGAATATGGTATATTCACAAAATCAAAAGGTAAATTCTAGAATTCAGAAAGACAAAAATAGTATTAAGCCTTCACATATTAGAGTTTAACCACTAATCATGCAAATCTCAGATAACAAAAAATATACTAGTGAGAAGAAAATAGTAGAGGCAAAATGAAGATTAAAAATATCATTAAAATGTAACAAATTAATTTAGCAACCGGCTGACTTGGACATCATTATGGAACTGCAGTGAAGCTACAAGTGCGGATTGGTTATATACAGTTTCTCTAAACATAAATGGGTTCAGAGGGGAATTTAGGACATTTTTGCATTATGTGCATCATGCCTGTTTGTGAACTCCAAGTAGCACACCAAACAATTAGAACAATCAGAATCCAGGATCTATTGGGTGCTAGAAAAAAAAATTAAGTCCTAAGATGTACTCCTATAAGGCCTATAGTTTTTTCAATCTTGCTGCAAAATATAAGGTTTTCATGTTTCATTTCAATTCCAGAGGAAATGACTCAAACACAAAACATTTGATCATTCAGTTTTACCTATCTATAATTTTTAGACGCCCTCCAGGCAGCCACAAACCTATGTCTCCAGTGTGCAACCAACCGTCCTCATCAATGACATCTCTACTGCAAGTTTTCAAATGTAATTTCTGAAACTCACTTAATACATATGAATTAAAATAGAAGATACAAATATATAGCAAGTTACGTTTGGATTTCGTCTTTATAGTAACCACAGAATATCGTAGGTCCCCTAACACAAATTTCTCCACGAGGATATGGTTGATCATCAGCAGTGTAATTCATTTCTGGGACATCTGCTAGTTTAATCTCTGAAAAGATGGAAACAGGATTGCCATTATGGAAGAGTGACAATGAACAAAAAAATATATATATATTTGGCAACTGGCAAGATAAAGGAATGACGACATCTTTCTTTTTGGACCTTGCATTGTTCACTCTACGGTAACTTACTGTAAAAAATTGGATCCTAATCACCCCAACAGAGCATCTCTAATTTCCTAGTTAAACCTCTAGCCTTTACGAACTACCACTACCTCCACTACAATGTAAGTTGTTTTAACTTTTTGCTTACAACGTTTGACCATTCGTCTTATTCAAAAATTTAGTGCAAATATAAAAAATGATAAGTCATGCTTAAAGTACTTTTGATAATAAAATAGGCACAAACAAAATAAATGATACTTCCATAATTTTTTGAATAAGATGAATGGTCAAACATTGCAAGTAAAAAGTCAAAACATTAGGCTTACATCATGAAACAGATGGAGTATATAGGATATCAATAACTGATCCCTATCCTATCAATCTAATTAATTGTTTTGGGAAATATTATTGTCTTAATACTACAGTAACACATCATAACAGTGAGGGATTTCTATGAAGAAAAAAGACAAAATACTTAGCCAAGAAAATTTAGTTACAGAAAACCCAGACTTGTCTCACCACAAGATGGATTTGGAGGTCCAACATGACCGATCATTCTATCATCACTCTCCATTGTAGTGATGACACAAGATGTTTCTGTCATTCCGTATCCTTCAAGTACGTGACCACCAAAGCATCTGTTAAAAAGTTAAAACAAAATTTACTAGTTAATCCAATTACTAAATAATAATCATGCTGCACCAAGGGGTCATATATTAAGTCAGCTTACATTCTTAGGAATTCCATGACGTCTGCTGACAATGGAGAAGCACCTGAACTCATAAGCCTCACACGTCCACCAAGCCTGGCTTTTATTTTATTAAATACCAACTTGTCCCACATTGGGGACGGATTTCCCCCTAATAACCCAAAATGTAAAATTAAAATTTCATACATGTAGGGGATAAGAAACGGATAAGACAGAAAGCATGCAGAAACTGCTTTTAAAAGCAAAGTCATTGAAAAACTAAGGAAATATCAATGAGCTTCATACTGTTCATACCATTCATAATCGCTCGCTTCTTTGCATTGTATGCAGCATGAAACAGTTTTTCTTTCAACCCTCCAGACTCCTTGACAGCATTTGTAATCCTACAGAGCAACAAACAACTAGCTACTTAGAAGTACTAAAAAGGTGAAAATGATAATATCACAGAAGATATGACTAGAAATACTCATGCCCAACACAAAAGTATCTAAATCATTGATGGTAGTTGTATTACGCAGCATAAATTCTGTTATATAGCCGCGGCACACTGGCAAATACTGTTGGTCTCAATGCAGCCAGATCATCCATCAGCTTCAGATTATCCTGAAAAAGCAATATACCCATCAGACAGATGACAAGCAATTCAGAATTGAAGGTAAAAGATTATTATGCGTGTAGTAAGATGAATATTTGATCTAAAAGAAAGTAATATGTATATTTGTCAAGTACACAAAGTGTCTGCTACTAGCAAACACACTAGAAATAACCCTATATGGATCTAGCTGATTGCAGTGAGCAAGGAAATCCAGCAATATGTTAACAATACGATGGTGCGATGATGATGAAAGCATTATGATAAGCAAGTAAGCACATAGAGATGCAGTGAGTTAACACGAGCCAACACAATGAACCTATTTAAGACAACAAGGACATAACAAATACTACAATGGGATGATCAGAATTTTATCCCGCAGGCCGCGGCCTTGTTTCCCGCGCACACCTCTGTGACTTAGTTTTAAAACAGGAGAAAATGGTATGCGTAGAATTTCCTTGAAGAATACTATTGTAACGTTATAAACATCTTATATTATAAACTAATTTCATATAAAATTTATGGTCAAAGTTCTAAAAGTTTGACCAACTGTTGTCCAATATCAAATATTTATGAACGGAAGAGAGTACCAACTTAACATCCTAAATGGTTTTTTATCTGCATACCCCTTGGTAGAATCCAATGGCAACGCCATAGTGAAGCAGTGCAATCTGGTTAACTCTCTCATAGATGTGAGCTAAAGGTAGATATGAGATATACCTGCAGAGGCATATCAACACGACTATTATCAAGAACATTAAAAGATGACAAGAATTTATTAAACTATGGCAGAAAGAGAGGCATATATAGATTTAATGTAAACTCCTTACACATCAGATGGGTAAAACTTTATGACAAAGCTTGATCCTGCTACATTTGCGATTAAATTCGCATGAGAAAGAACAACTCCCTGGAAAAACATGACATCAAGTGTCGTAGAATGAATGGTTGAATTATAAGCGCTCTTTGAATGAAGCGAAGAATAATCAGAAAGATGGGAGTATTCACCTTCGGTGTGCCAGTAGTGCCACTAGTGTAACAAATAGTGGCAACATCTTCAGGTTTTGGAGGCTGAAAAGGCTGAGAATTTGTTTTTCCCTGAGTTGAAGATTGAAAAAAAGATAGGAAAAGTAGTGAGCAAAATGTGCTAGCATCCTTTAATCCAGCACTAAAGATAATGTATGTAGCTGGCTATAGACACTCGGGCAATTAATGCAAAACTAAAATAAAGGCAATGTGTCCACCATGTAATTACTATGTGTGCCCATACGAAAAGGATGAAGCAAGCAAAGTGAACACACTTCTATAACACTCAAATAAAACTATGACTATAAAAAGGATGTTTGATCCATGTGGTGACCCTACAATTGTTGTTATGTAATATTGTCTATTAGCCCGCATGTGTATTATACCATGAAAAATATGAAATTGAATTAGAGAGCTATTGTACTTGCATATGCATACCACTTATGTACATTACAGCTGTCTACTGAATACCACTTATGAAATGGAATCAGCGCATCACATATGTATTTTGCCGGGCTGGCCGGAAGAAACGGTCAGCCAATTGTATTAAGATATCGGAGAAAAAATATCAGTTCCCTGTAGCTCGTCTTAGTCTTTGTCTTGTTTTTTTTTTGGTTCCAGTTTTGTTGAGTTGCATCACATATGTACATTGATATAATCGCATAACAAATATGTTCTAACATAAGTGGAAACAAGATGTCACATCAATTGTCACATCAACTTTGTTTGTGATGTATAAATCTTTCAGAGTCTAAAATTAATCAGTGCAACAGTCTTGACGGAAAGCAGCTGATTAGTTCATATCCCAAGGGATCTCATATATTGAACCATACGCCCATACAACTAGTGCTGGTCGGGGTTAGGTTGGGTCGAGTTCTGTGTGTGTGGGTGTGTTTGGGGTGGGGGCTACTTAGTCTCCTACTTTGTAAAAAATTTTAACTTTAATTTTCTTCTCCTTAATGAAATGATACACATTTCTCTTGCGTTTTCGAGAAAAAAAACTAGAATTGGGTATGAAGTTCTTAAGGGCTACAGGGATGCATGAAGTGTTTTACTACCTAGTTTAATGCCATTGGTTGACTTACATTAAACAGGAACTGCATTTTTGCAAGGAACAGAACTAATACTAAAAACAAGATATAGTGTTAACAAATCACCAGGACCTGGTGCATAGATCTCTAAAATTATATTTAGTGTTAAGAATAGCATCCCGTATACAAGACATTTTTAAAAGAATAAGGACCGTGTACGTATACAAGACATTTTTAAAAGACTGAGGACCATGTACCAGTCTCACCTGGCTGAGTAGTGTGGAGTAAGTTATAATTTCTACTCCAGTAGTTGTTGGGTAAGATGGCATATTTGCATTGTCTCCACCAATTACCTATATAAAACAAGTTAGAAAAAAGAAGAAGAGAGATCCTTAATTAATCATGACTGTTCCATTGAATAAACTAATAATAAATGGTTCGAACTTACCACTATAAGACGAACACATGGCATTTGAGTTATAAAACTTAACAGCTGCATTGAAGATACAAATAAGAAGAAGATAAGTGCACTTCATTCCACCCCGCAAAAAAAAGTACATTTCATTCCAAAGAAGATATCACAATATAATTCAATGATAAATGCTAGGCAGTGTGTACAAGCTGATGTAGTTTCTGAAACAAGAGTCCACATAAAACATATTTCATGATCAGGCCCCAGCATTCAGCCCATTGATTGTGTGCATATGTGGATATGGTCTAGAACAAACAGTATTTGATGTGGATGCAGTTTTTGCAGTTTGCAGTCTTTTTACATTGTGTTTGTATCAGGATGAGACCAACACCTGAAAACATAGATCTGTTTTCTAGAAATAATCAGCTATTTTCCAGCTTCACTAGGTTAGGGACTAGTATGACCAGTGACATGAAAACTGCAATTATAATTATTGTATAAACTACTAATTATAGGTTGAGATAAGGGGTTAAAGCTCACAGTGCTTAGTGTTTGAGGCACACAGAAAATAGCTTCTACTGTCGCATGGTTAACAATGAACTGAACTGCGTCTGGACCTGTAGAAACAGATACATAAAAGCTGTTGCTAAATGAACCAAAAGGAGATATATGATCATTATATGATGCGCACATACCTAGAGTATCATAAAGTGGCACGGATATGTATGAATACGCTGAACAGGCATGATCAACTATGATCCATTCAGGTCTGTTTATAAAATACAAACCAACGCGTGCACCCTGGTTCAGATTAAAAATATGTACATTAACATTAACACAAGTACAAAACAAGGACCCTGTAAGTGCAACTACAACTGCTACTATATCACAATGGCAATGTGTGACAAGATCACTACAACTCACTTTAGGTATTCCATGATAAGTAAGACCAGAACCTATTGAAGTCCTGTTTGTACTAGCTTCTCCATATGTCATCCATTTGTAGCTGCAAGGTTGCATCCACATATCATTTAAACTATTTGAACTAAGCTACAAAAGGAAATAATAACACATACATCCAGGAACAAATCCTTACTCTCCAACTGTTCCATCAGCGCAGACTCTTGTACCCAGGTATCTACAGTCCCTGAAAGTTTCAACTGAATACCTGCGAGAATTGGGGTACATTGCCTGAGAAATTATCACAAAACTTAAATTTGAATAGTAACAATTTCTTGTAAAGCATGTAGCCTACGACAGACATTTAAATTTACCAGCCTTCATAAAACCATCAGATAAAAACCTCTGCATTCAAGTTGTTGCATCTAACAGTAGATGAAGGTAAAGAAACTTTGTCAAGCTTATCCCCTTCTTTGACCTAGATACAAACTTTCTCCAAGGTTTTGATAAAATAACATATCAAACAGCCTCCCTTGCAAATAATTATATATTCCTAATTAGATTTTTCCTACTGATCTTCCTGATACAATTCAGAAAGTAAAAATATGGGAGTGTCTTAAGGAAAACAGAACTAGCATTCATTTTGCTTAACCCTATGTTTGTACATGTAATAAAAAAAAGTATTGCAGCATGATGTAACACTCACAGGCTTGCTACAAACAAAATAAGATTTTGACTAATCATAGCATAGTAGGTGTATAACTGAGATTTGGTCAAGCTGAGATTAACTTCAAGAAATAACAGCTCGATGATAAGGTGAGATTGTGAGGGTTCTTACACGAAATTTTCATGAAGGGTTCCAATATCTGGGCTACCAGGGAATCTATTTATCAACCTTAGAGGTGTCTTTGCATTCCTGCCAGATGGAAACAGCAATTTTGAGGCACAGCATAAGCAAATGCAGCTAAACATATAAATAACATAAATAAATAAACATACCGGTACACATTCCACTTTCCAGTTTGCAACTTCTCAGGGAGTACAGCACTGTATCCCTGCACTGGAGAAGCAATGCACATTATTGAGTTGTAAACTAAAAAAAAAAGACTGTTTTTGGCAAGAAAGATAAATAAAAATGCAGCAATTGGGAATCCACAAGCCTACAGCGGCATATACCAAAGAAAAGGAAGAAATCAGCATCCCTTAACCCGACAGAAGCGATTAAACAACTCTACAACGGCATATTAAAAAAATGAAGAAAAGCAGCATCCCTTTAGTCAGACAGAAGCGATTACACAAGTCCACAACAGCATACTAAAAAAAGGAAGAAAAGCACCATCCCTTTATTCAGCACAGCAGCGATTTACTCTAATCCAATAGCGTAAAAGTTACTGAAGCTAAGCAAATTTAGTAAGCGGGAACCTCTCTCCACTCTACCACTTAGAATTGGGAATTTGGGTTCTCTCCGCTCTAAAGCGCTCCACCGGTGCCCCGTAGGCCCCATGTTATCCAACCCAAGATCCAAATCGCAGACATAACCGAAGAAATCATCAGTTCAAAGGCAGACGATCGTACCGTCCGAGTACTCGCCGGCGGTTGGGTTGGCGGCGAGGTCGACGCCGCCGGCAGTGGACTCCGGCGGCTGGAGGTGGGCCGACACCGCGCGCAGCCTTCGCTGTGCCGCGTCCATTGGGGATTCCTCCTCCTCTCTCGCCGGCGTTGCGTGGGAAGGCACGCGAGCTGGGGAAGGGAGACGAATTGCCGGAGACGAAAGCGAAGAGGAGTAGGAATTTGTGGTGCGTGGGAAGGGAAGAGAAGAGAGGATGCTGAGGCGTGTGGAACTCGTCGTCGTCAGTTCGCTCGTGGTGGCATTTTGATTTTAAAAACGGATGCTTTGAATTTGGAGAAATTTTGCCAGGATATGCGAATCCTCGAAGCCGCGAAGGGTAGATTCGGCAGGATTTCTAGACGAATTGCATTGGTATGTCCGGTGTTTTTTGGAGCGTTTTGGGAAATTCACACGGATATGCCACTACTTTTATATACTTTTATCTTGTATACTGGATGGATATGGTTGTAGTAATAAATAATCTTATCTGGTAGGTATTCTTCTGTTGGTTTGCTTGCGTATTGCCGGCGCGGCTGCTGCAGACGTGTGCAAGTGAGTATCAAGCGGAAATTAGCGCGTTGCAGCCGGCGGTTTAGTTTGTTTTGCGTGATGGGATGGCAACATCATCTTCCGTTGTTTGACCGTCTAATAAATTTTGGTGAAAATAAACGACCTCGGTCACAAAGTTAGATTAAGTTTAGCCAATGAATATATGACACGTGATGCATAAGTACGCTCTAGTAGCATGTAGCACGATAACGTTAGTTACCAAATAAATTCTAGGCATCCGTATGGAGGACCCGACAAGTCGACAACGACATGTTGAGGACTTGTACGGGATTCTATGAAGAATGGATTAACCAAAACGAACCAAAAATAGGTTTAGGATATTTGTTATGTGCCGGCTCAGGACTTCTAGAAAAATAAGGACAGCTAAGGAAGAAGAACCGAGAGAATACGTCGTGATTTTTGTTTTTGCAGAAAATTGAGGGGAAAACTTTCGTAGAATATGGTTCCATTCGAATGGGACAGCAACTTTTAACAACGACTTTTGAGGTCGGTGCACCTTACTTTTGATGCTACTACCAATCTGTTGGACTGGTGGCTTAAACAAGTTCAGCGTCCAACAAACGACTCCAAGGGGCTTAAATCGCTGTTGCCGTTGGTTTCCTGGGAAGTATGGTGCGAGCGCAACAGAAGGATCTTCCAGAATAAAGAATTGTCAATTCCACGTCTTGTCGAAAAGATCAAAGACGAGCTTCTCCTTTGGTCCATGTGCGGTGCAAAAGATTTTGCGAGATTATCGGCCTAGTTCTTTCCTTTAGCGTGTTTTCCGCGCTGTGTAATTCTACCACCCTGTAATTTCGCAAACACCTTTCTTATCTCCTTAATATAACACCAGCATTTGCTGGCTTCGATTTTCAAAAAAAAAACTTTTAACAGCGACACCTTCAGAATGCAGTTCTTGTGTGACGATGATATAGAATTATACTGCTAGATTTTTTTTTGTTATGCGTAACGATTGGGGATCCATTCAAACAAACAGCCAAGTGCGAGTCGCCATTGAACACAAACTGCACGACCGGGTTCAAGATCATGCACGTGACTGGTGAGACAAAAGAAAAAAGTGCCTACTAGAGAAGCTGATCGAGGAATCAGCGAGTATTTATCTAAAAAAATCAAGGAGTCACGAGAATCTAAGGGTGTGTTTGGTTTGGGGATGAGGTAAGATGGGTTGGATTCATTCCTATTTTTGAGGATGGAACGGTTCTATTTTTGTGTTTGGTTGAAAGGGATAGAACGATTCTATTTTTTGTTTGGTTGGAGAGATATGGAAGGAACCGAACTGTAAGGTTGAAAACACCGTTAGCCTCTTCATCCTCCCGTCCCCATCCTCCCGCCGGCCGCCGCGCCTGCCTCCTCCCCTTCCTTCGCCGTACGCCAGCCTCCTCCCCGTCCTCCGCCGCAGCTGGTGTATCTCGGCGGCGGGCGAGCTCCTACAGGCGGGCGGAGCTTTGCGGTGGC
>CM002478.1:1554013-1645359 GCA_000325765.3 Leersia perrieri
AGCTCGAGCGGTGGCGGCGGGAAGCTCGAGTGGCGACGAGCGAATCTTGGGCGGCATGCGTGCGGTAACGCCGTGCGCTCCGTCTGCTCGGGACCGCTCGATCCGGCAGATTTTTCCGGACCTCTTGGTCCGAAATCTTGATGGAATATTCCCCTATTAGGAACCAACCCACTCCACCATCCCTAAACCAAACACCACCAAAACTAGGTTCAACCCACTTCGACCCGTTGTAACCCTCAACCCCTGAACCAAACACACCGGGAGCAATCAGAAGAGTCAACAGCGCACGTTGTAAGAATTTATCCAAGGAAATCTCAAAAAAAAAATATCCAAGGAAAATATCTAAAAATGAGAATCATTCTATCCAAAGCCTTCTCGCCTTGGGCCACCCATGATATATCCCCTTGGGCCTAGTAGTGACAAGTTCGCACTTGCTTGCATGCTCCTTCCAAAGGCCCATATCATTAGGCCCAAGACCATTTCACATCCGCAACAGTAGCTTTAGGAAAACATTAGGCCCACACCTTATCGGCCCGCTTCGATCTGCTACGTCGCACAGTCGCATACGCATTCTCGCATCGCGTCCGCAATTCCTCCGCATATTCGCCAATTAGCACGTTCACCGACGCGTTTGGGATTCCCCAATTAGCCCTAGAAAACCTAGAACACACACGGCTGGCTGACCCCGGAATCGGTGCAGGAAGCCGGCGAAGAGGGGTTGCGACTTGCGAGAAGCACGCGGGGCGGGGTGGAGTCGGGCCGAGCATGGCGAGCGCCGATCTGCTGCGGAGGGAGGAGGAGTTCTACGCCTCCTTGTTCGATTCGACCAAAGGTGACTTCTTAATCTTAAAATTGCCTCACAAGGTGTTCTAATGCAGTGGTTTTTTCACTGGGAACGATTTGGTTTGTGAATGTAGGTGATGGTGGTGGCGCCGAGGCGCGGGGGCAGATGATTGAGAGGAAGATTGAAGTTCTTGAGGACATGGCTACCAAGGTGAGATGGCTCGTCCAATTAGGGAAAAAAATGTTATCTTGTTACTTTGTAGGTAGTTTTATGATTAAATGAAATTATGGTTTTATACTTGTTGAAAGATGGTATGACCTAGTACGGAATAGCCGCCCAGCAAAAATTTGTTATGTTTGACGCCGTATGTTGTTATCTTCGACACTACCATTATGCAGGTCGATGGTTTACAAATTAATACTGTGTTACACAGGTTAGTAACCGGCGATCTCGTAGGTGGTTGAATGATCGGTTCCTCATTGAACTTGTTCCCCGTCTTCACGTTGAAGAAATCAAAGGCCTTTTTGCTCCTCCACCATGGGGTAAGCCCCAGTGATGCCCACATTTTGTAACACCATATTGCAAGCATGCGCAAGTTAACTTTAAAAAGTTTTATGTCATTAACTGAAAATTTATTGATTCGTGGGAATGCAATACTATCCAGATTCCTGCTTGATACACTTTCCCTTTAAATGCTTATGTCCAGTTGTGCACTTTAATTGCATACACATTTGATGCAGGCATGATAGTCAAGTCATTTTTCAATGCATTTTTGTAGAGATCAGGAACATCTCATTCCTATGTTAGACTGATCTATGTTCTGCATGTAGGTGATGAACTGCCCGTTTCTGCATTCTGCAGGACAAGTACCGGTGAATGGGATGCATTCAGGAGTATTGACATGGACGTTGAGGTATGCTAGTGTGTCAGTACTCTGTTGCCCACCTTGAGTCCACAATATATCAAATCAAGTGTGCAATGAGAAATAAGAGATGCCTATCATCTACGTATCACGTGCACATTTTTTATGGATCCATTTTACCTACTATGCCTTTTATCTGTAGGCACGATTGATGCAACAGGCGAAACAATCTTCTACAAAACAGAATAATCATATGGACAGAGATGAATTGATTGCTCTCAGTGCTTGGCATCGTATAGATCGCCAAACAAGAGAAGGTATAAAGAGAAATTTCCTCCCAGATCTGCTTGAAATATATGAAGTATGGACATCTTTATATTTGATTCTACTCGTTAAACCAAATGTCATACGGTACCTTTTACATTTCTGTTTGTCACAATGGTTACTAGATTTGTTTAGTTGGGAATTGTTTTACTACATGATGCATCAGATTGCATCTTTCTGGTTTTGTAGTTGTAAAAGACCAATTGGTCTTTATGTTTTTTTTTAAAAAAAAAACTGACAGCAATCCTTGTGTGCCATTTACTTCTTAGTTCTTACTTGGTACTTGTACTGTTGGTGGGCTTCTATTACAACACCAATCCCCTTCCTATCCTCAAATACAAGGGATTGGAGGGATGTATCTGGGCATACATGTGTCCAGATACATATCTCTGATTCCTTATATTTGGGGACTGGAGGGAGTATGAGAAATGGTTGCTAGAGCTGTAGTAAAGTTTAAGCACTAAACTCTAGTAACAAATGGGATATCTTTAATAAGCAGTTTGGTTTGATCTAGGGATGCTTACAGATTTTGCTATTCTTGTGTGGAATTGCATTGGATATCTATCTTGTTACACCATTTTGGCCCAAAAGATTTTTCATGTAAGCTGTAGAACTCATAATATTCCTTTACAATATAAACATATATCTGGAATATTCGTGTAAGCTGTAGAACTCATGTCAAGAACCATCTAAACATGTATCTAGGATATTGCTTTACAACATAATTTGACACTTTTGAGGGTATAGGATAAGCTGTCTTGGCATTGCAAGACACAATATTTTGCTTACTACAGGCAGTGGGGGGACCTAACCTTTTTAGATGATGCCCAATTTTGATGGTACTGTGCATTTTATCTTCTTAATATCTTCTTAATGACAAGGAAGCAGTTGTACTGTCAAGCTGCTACTCTGGAATATATTAATTCTCAGAAATGAGATGATTGGGTGCTTATTTGTCAACATTTAGCAGTCTTGTGAAACTTTTGATATCTACACTCACATGCTATGTGAATGCAAGTGCAAATCAATAACTACGATATTTTAAATATAGAGTATTAAATATAGACTAATAAAATAATTGACTGTATAGATTGCGTGTATTTTGCAAAACGAATTTTTTTAACCTAATTATTCCATGATTAGAAAATGTCATGCTGCAGTAAACATATGCTAATAATGGATTAATCAGTCTTAATAAATTTATCTCACAGTTTACCAGCGAATTCTGTAATGAATAAATTTACCAGCGAGTTCTGTAATTAATTTTTTATTAATATCCAAACATCCATTACAACGTCTCATAAAATATTTAATGTGACGTCCCAAAATTTTACATTCCTGGAATATTAGATGGCAGGAATTGGTACGGCGAGACGAGACGAGATGGCGGAGGGGAGGGCTCGCATTTGGTTGGCATGGCGTCGTCAGCGAGCAAGGCGGCGCCACGGCTTGTCCCCCGCGTGACCGCGTCACTCTCGCCTGCGTCACTGTCTCTCTCTTGGTCACGGTCTTTTCGGTCCTTTCCTGTCGAGAGGCCTGTACGGTGTTGAGTTGACCGGTAGCGAGTCCGCGACCGTTGGTTAGATGAGACGCCGACCCGACCCGATCGACACGTTGCTGCAGCCTGCAGCTAGCGACCCGCTTCGCCACGACCCGACCGCTGCGCCTAGTACCTGGATCGTGAGATCTCTTGCCGCGGCTGCTCGACGTCTACGTACGTACGTGCGTGTGCCACGCCCACTCCATCCATCAGAGATCAGCTACAGACTGCATTCACCACCAAGCTGCAACTTTGTTCTGTACTTTTACATGCAAGTTCCACATACTCCACTTAGTAGTACATTGTAATTACAGTATGATTTCAATGTAACTGCTCCATAGTTATATTAAAATTACATTCGAAAGATTTTATCTCAAAATTCTATCGCAAGTTGTATAGCTGCACCCTTCTTTTTTCAGATGTGTCAGAAACACAGTAGAATTAAGATATTTTATTTGCTTACTTTTGGTAGCAAGCTTGTAGTAGGAATGTATTAAATGCTTACTTGGTTTTCTAGTAATCCCTCCGTCCTTAAATTTTGTAAATATATTATTTATTTTATTATGACTTGTTTTATTATTAGGTATAATTCAAGTATGATTTATTTGTTTTTATATTTCTATAAAATTTTTAAATAAGACAGATGATTAAACGTGATATGTGAAAACCGATAAATGCTTATATTTTAGGACGGATGTAGTACTAGAGGTGTGTCACAGTTTCGTATAGTAAAAAACCGATTACATATTCGGAGTTACGTACAGTTGTATATGAGTGTAGAATTCGGTTAAACCTTGTTAATAAAACACTCCACTATGCCTCGGTGTCGTCCTCGTGTTTGAATGGATGTTCAATGGCGTTCTTCAGCATTAATTATTTTTCTATAACAAATTAACAATGAGATTAATCGATCACTATGCATGTATGTTTACAGGTCACTGCAATGCAATGGATGGATGGCCGCAAATTTCCGCAGGTAACTGAAGTTGATTGCCTGGCTAGTACAAACCGTCAACATACCTGACATCAGTCTATCTCTAGCAATAGCAGCATATGCATGCATGACTTGTGCGGCGCCTCTTCGTCAAAAATGATGTACACTAGAAACACTAGAAACAAATTCGCATCCTCGATTTGTGGTTGAGTGGTTCGTGACACAGATGGGTTTATTTGTTCCGCTCGAACTGAGATATATCTCAAAAGATTTCGAATTTATGGATACAGATTCGTGCCAATCTCTCTGAACTGAACTGAACTTTTTTCCAGCTTCGCGAGCACGTACGTGATGGATGGATCGAATGCTAGATGTGCTGTTTTTACGAGTGAACAGTGGAGTGCAGTCGGTCGAACAGTGCACAGCACCACACACCCATGTACGACCAGGAGCTGTGACAGCGACGCGCAAACTGTCACTGTGTCACACATCCCCTGCTGCTGCTGCGACTCGCATCCGTCAGCAACGTGAAACCACGAGTCGATCCGATCCTATTGCCGTCGAATCGATGGATATCCATCCATCCAAACGATGAATCCGTTCCGCTCTGCAACTGCAATAGTACTCCTACTATTCCTACCTGCAATTCTGCATGAACCGGCCCTGAACCGTCCATCCGTTTCAGCGTGACCAAGGCCTCGTTCGTTTCAGGCAGTAGGTGCTGAATTTTTTCTCGTTTTTCGTTAGCATGTTTTTTAAACTATTAAACGGTAAATTTTTTAAAAAAAGTTATATATAAAAGTTTCTTTAAAAAACCAAATATACCTATTTTTTAAGTTTGTAATAATTAAACTTTAATTAATCATGCTCTAATTACCCATGTCGTTTTCCGTGCGGCTTATAATCCTAGTTCAATGTCACTTTAGAACGGGGCCCAAAGTCTTCCGTTTCTTTTCTCCTCTTCCTTTTTGGAGTAGAAAATGAAAAGGGAGGAGTAGTACAAGGAAGTAACGGAAGAGTGGACCGGAAATCAGGGTGGAAAGAAACGCATGCAGAATTGCAGATGCAGTGGTGCAGGCAATGCCAAACAAAGCGCGTCACTCATCAATGACCCAGCCGAGCAAGGAGCGCGCGGCTGCCGCCTGCCTTGCCTTGCGCTAGCTGGCTCCACGCCACGCCACGACGTACGCGAGGATGGCGTGACCGCGGCTCGGCGTACGTTGCATCGCCTCGCGGTGCATGCGGCGCAGCCCGCGGCCTCCTCGCCACGGCAGCACGGCGCGGCGCGGCCAGAGATAGTGATGGAGATGGCGTGGCCAGGCTGTATAGCGTGACGATGGCCAGGCTGCTGCTGCGTGCGTTACATCACACGGTTGACCATTGTGAATCCCACCTTCCTCCTCGTCTCTTTTGCAAACTAGCCCCTCTCTAAGAGGGGTAATTTTGCCTTAGACCTTTTTAGCCATATGTGTAAAAAAACACCCATGTAGTGTTATTATTTTACATTGTATTTGCTTCGTAGTAATCTCTTGCTGGTGTTGGGGTTAAGGTAGAAGTATAATGGAACGCTGCTATTGTTTCTTTTTGGTGAAATGGATTTTTTAGCATGTGGTGTTGACTAAGTATTGTCGTATATAATGGAAAATATCATTAGTAACATCAGCATATAACGTCTGTACCGATAAACGACATGACATGCGACAAAACTAAACTAGCATATGCATTTTTGTCCAAGCGTTACAAGGACGCTATAGAATCATAACGCCTGCACCTTTACAATTGGATCATTTAAAGCTTTCTTGTTTGGCGGCTATGGATGCACTATTGTCTCGTTGTACAAATTGAAACGCAAATACGTTATAACTGGATAGGACAAACGGCTGAAGCACAAATACGTTACAACCAGATAGGACAAACGTCGTGTATAGATAGTATAAATGTCTATGTTTTGCATGAGATTTTCACATAAAACCTCCGCATCTGCATGGAATGTGTTATCATACAACTTTGCTTGGTAATGTAGCTATCTCTTGATAATGGTTTATTGTATGGTCGTAATATTCACATATGAATAGGTAAACATAAAACCCCATGACTGAAAACACTACACAGTACTCTAACCGCAAAATCACAAAGGCCAGCTGATATGAAATTTGTAGGAAAACAAGATTTCGGGGACACTTTTACAAAAAGAAATAAAAAAAACGACATTGCTACCTCGCATAATATCTTAGTACCTCACATGTTAAACATCTCCCTACAAGTGACAAGGTGGTACTCCTATTTAATTCCCTCTAAAAGTTTTTCTTGAGAGAAGGTAATTAATATTTGATGGTTGATGCTGCCTTCTTCTTGATATTGTTGGTCTTTCCCTGATTTGAGGCCTATATGTGCCAGATCTGTGAAGAGGCTTCTTGTGCTTGTGTTGGTGGGGGATGCCGCTCTTGAGGTGGTCAGGGATGAGTAAGGAGGAAGTCCTCAAGATTCAGGTTAGTTTTTGCTTTTTCTCAAGTTTTCTCCTAGTTTTTGCTGCCATTTTATTCAGAAGGCGGCTTTTCTTTTTCAAATTTGCTATACAACTGTCGCATGATTTCTATTTATAAATCACAAAACCGTAGGATTTTTTTAGAGATCCGTGCTAGTGTTTGACCGAAAAAATATGAGAAACACGACGTGGTGAGGGATCTATCTCGGGATCAAGAACTCACAATCCCATGGCTTTTACCAACCGAGCAATGTGTCCTTTAATGTATTCAAATAATAAAGTTACATGAAGGTTAGGCTGAAATTACATTTGTAATTGCAGTGTAATTATACTATAATTACAATGTAATTTTAACGTTATGTGGGTTGGCAATTCTCTTAATTAGTAAATATAAACTATACAATGGTCTAGTAAATAAACTTTTCAATATGTTGATAGTAAGTAGGAAGTATCAAGGAGTAATAATATGATTGCAAAAAACGAGTGATTCTTGGGTAAAAAAGTGACGCCCCAGAATAATTGGAGAAAAATAGAAAAAGAGAAGAGAAAATAGAGAAAAAGAAAAGGAAAAATCAGCCCATAGGAAAAGCCTGGGGTACTGTTTTGGCCTGTTACTGTAGCTAGCAGGCCAAAACACTGTAGCAACAGCATAAAGCACTGTTATAACCAAGCACTGTTCACAGGAAAAATCACTGTTCATAAAGCACTGTAGCGTCACGACACTATTCACCAGTTTAGTACCACATCGCTAGTTTGGAGAGAAGAGGAGCAAGTTAAATAGGAGGGGAGTCCAGGGACTGCAACACCCTTGTAATATTTTTTTGTGTGAAGCGAGGACGAAAACACAAATGTGTTATAGTGTAGGTGTGGTCCGGCCCGACGTCCTTTTTGGGACCGGGATGCTTCGTTCACAGAAAACACAGCCCCTTATATAAGCCCGGGGAGGGACCGGGATGCTTCGTTCACAGAAAACACAGCCCCTTATATAAGCCCGGGGAGGGACATATAAGGGAGAAGGCCTAGGGACTGTTAACTCCTTAACCATTTTTTGCGTAAAGCGAGGACGAAAACACAAAAGAGTTAATAGTGTAGGTACGGTCCAATAAATTGAGTTGGGCCGAATGTCGTTTACGGGACCTGGGCGTTACAAGTGGTATCAGAGCAACCCTATACATATACGTATATATGCGTCACATATGCTGACATACGGTGCATATCGGATGAGCCCATGTGGTCGTATGCATGTCGTATCGGATGAAACCGTGTGGTCGTACGACGTACGTATGCGCGCCAAAATGCACGTATAATACGTGGTACTAATAGGGGACCTTCCTGGTTCAGTTGAAAAGCCCTAGTATAGATGATTCGACAGGGACGTCGAATGTTTAAGGTTTGGTGTCTGTGACGCCCCAGAATAATTAGAGGAAAATAGAAAAAAAAAGAAAATAAGAGAAAAATATAAAGAGGATCCGGCCCATAGGAGCAGCCCTGGTTAACTGTTTTTTGCGTAAAACGAGGACAAAAACGCAAGAGAGTTATAGTGTAGATGTGGTCCAACAAATTGAGTTGGGCCGAATGCCGTTTCCGGGACCTGGGCGCTTCAAAAAATCACTTGAAAGTCACATAGACACTAGCTGAATCTTCCCATGTGTTCCTCCCATATCTTCTATTATGTATAAAACATTTTTGTTTTTTGCTATTTTGGTAAACTTGTGTTCTCTATTCCTCCCAAATTCCCAGACTTGTGTGCTGAAAGTGAACGTCCACTGTCATGGATGCCAGAAAAAGGTCAAGAAGATCCTCCGCAAGATCGAAGGTAAATACTCCTACAAAAGAGCGATTTTTATAATAAATTGCTTCGGTTATATGGTTGTTTATTTTTTTGGTAATTTTTACTCCCGATTCAGAGTGAAACGTGTGTGTTGGATTGATCTAAACAGGTGTGTACCAGATTGGCATGGATGCTGAGCAGGGGAAGGTGATGGTGTCCGGTCGGTCGTGTGGATCCGACCATGATTATCAAGAAGCTAAGCAAGGCCGGCAAGCCGACCGAGCTATGGGGTCCCAAGCTCGGCATCATGGCAGTGAACAGCCAGTTTCAAAATCTTCACCTTGATGGCGGTGGCAACGGCGGCCAGCCCAAGGACGCCGGCGGCAAGGGTCAGAAGGGCGGCAGCGGAGGTGGAAGCGACGAGGGAAAGATGATACCGCCGCCTCAGATGCCGCAACTGACGCCGCAGCAGCTTCAGCAGCTGCAGATGAAGGAGCTGAAGCTGCCGGAGTTCATGGACGACAAGATGCCACCTTTCGCCGCCGCCGCCGCCACCGTGCCAACCAAGGATCCCAAGTCCGTCAAGCTCAACATTCCTGAAGATGATTTCGTCGACAACGGCAGTGAGTTTGATGGTGAGTTCAATGATGACGAAGATTTTCATGACGATGGGCTCGACGATGACTACTACGACGATCCCAAGATGATGAAGCAGATGGCCATGCCACCACCGAACGCCGGTGGTGGGGGCGACAAGAAGGGCGGAAACAACGTGGCAAGAAGGGTGGCGGAAAAAAGATCCCCGTTCAGATTAAGGGGAATATCGCCAGCAGCGGCAGCGGCAAGCAGAACCAGGACGGTGGAGGCGGCAATGGCAAGAACAATGGCGAGCAGCAAAACAACGGCAAGGGGGAGGGGGAGGTGCCGCGAACGGCGGCGGCAACCACCCAGCTCAGGGGAAGAAGGGCGGCGGTGGCGGCGCAGTCGTTGCTGTTGGTGGGCCAATGGGCGGGATGCTAGCGCAGCAACAGGCCATGATGAGGCCTAACATGATGGGCCCCGCCGGTGTCGGTTTCCCTGGAATGGGCCAGATTGGGGGTGGGCCCATCACCATGCCACAGATGGCCCACCACCACCCCTACACGGGGAATGGTGCCGTGCAGGGCATGCCGCTGCCGGTGTTCTACCAGGGTGGCGGCGGTGGCACCGTCATGCCGGAGATGCTGCAGGCTGCCACGGCGGCCGGCAACCCCATGGCCCAGCAGCAATACATGGCCATGATGCGGCAGCAGCAACAGCAGCATCATCAACAACAAATGATGATGAATGACCACCATGGTCACGGTGGTGGTGGTGCTCCGGCAGGGTACCCGGCGATGGGATACGGCTACGGTCGGCCGGCGATGCCGTATCCGATGTCCTATCCAATGCAGCCGCAGCCGCATGAAGATTTGTACAACTACTTTAGTGACGAGAACACAAACGGCTGCTCGGTGATGTGATGCACAGTGCGCGTGGTAGCTTTCTTCCTGCTGCTTCTGCTGTGTGTGCTACTCACTTTGTTCAACTTTCGATCAACAAAGTGAACTAGTCAGGAGTTTAGGAGGGAGAAACTCATCAGGTCACAGGTGATCGTCATTATCATGGTTAGGATGCTCTGGATCAATCAACCAACCAGACCAGAATACACCATGGGAAAGGAATCCCATCTAGATCGCTCCCCCCCCCTTTTTCTTAGCTCGTTTTCACCTTTCTTGTAAAGGAGAAATCAACTTCCCTGAAGTCGAAGGTAGTATAGTAATTATCTATAGTTGTCATAAGAGATTATGATAATATAATAATGAATGTGATTTTATAGTTCAAGAAGGATGGTGGTGATGGTTTCCTTCTTGCTCCATAAGGTGGTGGTGATAATGCATGGTACATGAAACAATGTGCAAAAAAAATGTGTTGCCAATGTTGTTTGTGTGTGCCTTTGTGTTTGTTGTGTGGTTGCATGACTCTACACAGTGGTGTGCCTAGGTACTCTAGATCTTTTTCACCTTTCAGTTGTGTTGTGTTTGTCCAAGTAGGCAACAACTTTCTACAAGCGATCCATGGAGTAGGAGGAATGATCTCAAGTAGGGGCAAGTGATAGAGCTGAATGGAATGGAATGGAATGCTTCAATTATGCTACTCACACTATGCATCATGAACTGGACAGGCAGGGTTATGTCACACACACAACTAAGAAAAAGGTTAGGAGAGTGTAGGTAAAAAAAGAAGCTGTGAGTTTTGGGGTTAGGGGGTTGCAAATGCCACATGTCAGTCTGCTGGTCAAAGGCGAAATTTTTTTTTTAAAAATAATAGTATTTAATGAAAAATTGCAAAAATAGATGGCAGATGAAAAAAATTTATGAATTTAGCACCCTATCGTCATCGGGCTCAATTTTAAGCCACTTGTCGTCAATGGCCATGGCGGCATGCCTTCCTTTTTGACATCTAGAGGCTTGTCATAATACACAGCATGTGGCGGGACCTGTCGTTATTGCAGATGACGATAGGTCCCCTGTGGCGGGACCTGTCATCATGTGGGATGACGTTAGGCCATGTGGCGGACCCTATCATCATTTGGTATAGCAACAGGCCCCTGCAACGGCAGAGGTGAACTCTATGTCACACCCCATGTCGATTGGTACCTGTTGTCATTTACAATGTCAACAGGGTACTAAATTCACAATTTTTGTTCCTTTGGATCTAATTTTGTGATTTTTCATTAAAATGCTATTATTTGAAAAAAAAATTCTAAAGGCGATGCCTCTGGTTTGGCCGAACCAAGATTGGCGTCCCTCGACCTAATCTTTCACATGGTGGTTCCAAGGCATTCCCTGGTGGTGGTTGTGGGTGAACCGACCTCCCTAATCACCATTAATTTGAAGCTATAAATGGCTAGCCTAATCCTCACTTAGAACACATCTCAAGGAGCAAATCATTCCCCTCTATAGTATTATCTATAGTATTAGCAAAGAAAAGACATTATGAACTTTCTTGAAGATTCAGGTAATTTCTACCTTCGCTTCTTGTATTGACTGTAAGTGCTTTAATAGAATTATCTTCTTTATTTAATTTACCTAGTTTAGATTTTTTTTACTTAGTATTTATAGTTCATATCATGCTAGACCTAACTTACATGATCAATATTATACTATGTCAAAGTTATATGTTCTATACTTAGTTTACATCATTTCTATATATTATACATGATTAGGCTAGTCAATATTTGGCACAACATCGATTCAATGATTTTAGCGGGGTGCTCTAGTTCGATCCTATTCATCCGAAGGGTGAATTAGATGCATTATTTATCTTTGTAAGCGTTCAATTGATAGATACCGTTGGATGCAGGTATGTCCCATGGACTGCTAGAGGTAGGTGGCGGGTGGTGACAACCCTGTCCATCTATTGTAGTCCTACACGTTCGGGTATGACATAAGCGGTCATGGGTTCACGGTCTGGACGGTTGGATCGGTTGAACCGCCAGTCCAACACAGTTCAAATATGAATATTGTATGCCATCAACACATGTCGTATAGCCTAGTGGTGAGAGCAAAGGCTATCTTAGTGTTGGGAATTCGACTCCACATCCCAACCTTTTCCCCCCAATTTTCTCTCCTTTACCGCTCCACCCACGTGTTCAGCCTTCACGTGCGTGTGTAGAAGCCGGTTTTTTGGCGGTCTTTCAACCGGCTTTTAAGTGGTTTCTCCTGAAAAACCAGCAGTTCAATCGGTTTATTCTGGTCTGGTTGCATGTCCGATCTTTTAGCTGGACCGGACCGGCTGGGGCTCCAGTTCTGGTTTTTCCGGTCGGACCTCCGGTCTTAATAACTGTGGACATAAGAGTATGTAAAAATACCATAACCATGTTGATAGACCAGCAGGGGACAGGTTTCTCCATAGCGTATGGATGTATAAACTAAGTTCTAGACAATGTATATGTGTAAATGTGTAATACAATGAGTGTACACTAAATTATTGAATATATACATGTTAGAAAGTATAGTTTTTATTTTGTTCTTCTCTACTAGTCTAGAGTATAATTAGAGAAAATTATTCTTTAGTGTCCACTAGCTCAATATCATTATGTTTAGACTACACTTATTTTTTTTCATGTGTATGTTATAAATATAATGTGCAAAGACTTTATTCTTTCCTAAAAAAATATAAGTACGATACCCTATCTGCGGGTGAAATGCTATACTGATTTTTTTTTTGCGCTCGTGGTTTTATGCGTGATAGTAAGAAATGCCCGTGTTACGTCTACATTGCTGGTTTGAAGTAGGAGTAAGCTTCATTGTAGTAATAATGGTGGCTTTAAGCGTAGGCCCTGCTTCTCTTTATCTGTGTACTCCCTCTCATGCACGGTGTAGTAAGAAGGCCCTTCACAGTCGGTCGACATGGCTTATGCCCCTAGCACACCACGTCGGCCGACAACCTCCACGTTGGTTGTAGACTGTAATCTGTAGAGACGCTCGCTTCCTTTGAAGGATACCGGGTTCTTCGTCAAAGGAGCAGAGAAAAGCAAAAAAGTGAGTGAGAGAAAGTGGAGGGGAGAGAGGAGACCGTGGCTCGTCATCTTCCCATAGCCCGCAGGTCACCGGATCCACTGCCGCAGTGACGACGAATTGACCGAGCCGATGATGAATCGTAGCTTTAGTTTGAGCGACGAATCGTCATGGTCCGGAGGGGGAAGCCAGTGGCGCCGTCACCGCCACCTGCATCGTCTTCTCCTCGCCCCCCCATCCGCCACCGCGGGAAGTCATGGGGACAAGCACCAACACTCGCCAATGATGGGGCTGCGCCATCTCCCGATTTGCATCGCCACCGCCGCCCCCATCCGCCCGATCAGGGTCGTCGTCGCCGCTGCTTGAGAGGTCGTCGTTGTTATCGGAATGCACCACCTCGATCACTTGGGCGGCGGGAGGAGTTGGTGACAGCAGCCAACGATGGGAGTGGGAAGGTGAGGAGGAGATGACGTCGGCGGTTGCGGTCCAAGAGAGGAGAGGAGAGAAGACCCGTCGTCGCCTCCGCAGCACCGCTGTTTTTTTCTGATTCGCCGGCAACCTCCTGATAAGGACAAACCAGAGGAGAAACCAAGAAAGGGTAGAAAATAAAAGAAAGCAAGTTGGATGGGTGACTGAGCAGTGGGGTTTAGGTTTGGCTGTTAATTTCGTTTAGTTTTGGGCTGAAATGAATGAAAGCAGGGACTGAACTAAATTATTCCATGTTAGTGCACGAAGCTCCTCCGCGTTGTGTAGCTAGTACTAGCGTCTTAACCGTAGCTTGAGCAAACGTGGCGTCCTGCACTGTGAGAGGCGTTAATACAGTCCAAAACCAACTGATACCGACCTGGCGAGCTGCATTGCATGAACGACATTGACAAATTAAAGCCCAGTCCACTATTCGGCCATCCTACAGCCGACGTACGGGTAAACCAAAGGTGGGCCTCTCACCGTGTTCGGCCTCTGGCATTTTCCGACTCGGTCTTTAGGGCCAATTCCGTTCCCCTCTCGGACAGCGCAAAGCCAACAATTACTAAATTGGTTTCGGTTTCACTACACCACCCAGCCTATAAATCTACCAAGTATACTGTATACGTACCAACACAACACATGTAGTATTGCACAATTCCGTCGCTGCTATCTCAAACTAATTAACCCTGGAAATGGCCACCGCCGCGTGGATGGTCGGTAACCAGGAAGCCTGGGGCCTCTTCTTGGCTCCGCGACCGCGACTCGCCGACGCCGACGACGCGAGGCTCTTCGCCTACCTCAGGGACATCGCAGGGCTGGACGACGACCACAACGACGACGCGTACAGGGACGGCGGGTTCGGCGCCGTGCCGGCGGCGAGCGAGGCGATCGCGGGGTTGATGGCGGCGAGCGTCGACGAGGCGTCGAGGGAGCGGGAGTGCGCCGTGTGTATGGAGGATTTCGTGGCCGGAGGAGGAGGAGAGCAGCAGCTGAGGAAGATGCCGTGCTCCCATTGCTTTCACGAGGGCTGCATCTTCGATTGGCTACGTGTCAGCGGCGTCTGCCCGCTTTGCAGACACAGGTTGCCCAGCGAACAGTCCTAGTGCAGATGTGCAGGTCTTACCTCCTCCTATGGTCATTCGTGCAGATCTTGTCGTGCATCTCAGTTTGTAGCTGTATTTTTTGTTTTTCTGTACAGTTTGTAAAACTCTGTATTGCTGGGATGGCTCTACTCTTCTTCTTCTTAGTACAAAGATACGCAAAGCGTATTCTAAAAGAAGAAGAAGAAGAAGAAGCCGCTTGCCGTCGTTGCCGAGGCCGGTTGATGAATTCACCAACCTTTGCCACTTACTGTTCGTTCAAAGTTCAGAATCAGGAGTCCTCTGAACATTGCCTGTTTAGTTATTTCTGCACCTCTGTTCTTGCTACTAGCTGTTAGTACCAAAGTATCAGGACCCTGATGTGCTGATAAATCCTGGTAATAGCACCAATACCACATAATTAATCTGCGTAAACAGATGTTACCTGCTTGACCAAAGTTCATGAAAACGCAGTGATCTACATTCATAATGAAAACTGACAAGGATAAGTTGTTTGCAACAGAACTACATTCAACTCATCACAACCGGTCTGGAGTTACATTCCTGGTTGAACAACAAAGATACAGATCATAATTCACACCCAGAACACTGAAGTTCTTGCCATGCAGGCAATACTTCTATTTTATGAAAGATGATACAGATCAGTTGCGACTATGTTACACCACCATGTACAAAGGTTTTCTCGCCCAACACAACAACGCCTCGAGACCAGAAGCTCTTCCTAGGCCGTGAGGGCTGTAGTGCCTTCAACCTACATAAAGAAAAGAGCATCATATGGGGTGAGCATTTTAATGATGATTTTCCCAACAACATTTTGCATAATCTGCATAACAAGTTATGTAAAACTCAATATTCTAATTCTTGGCAAGAAATCAGAATCTCCATTACTTTGAAGGTTGCACCACAGATTTCTTCCTCATTTGCAGGAACAGCAGTCACCTTGTTCTTTGGGTTCTCATAGCACTTCAATCCTCCAAGAGCATTGGAGTAGAAGCAACCTGGCAGAGAACATGCATGTAATTAGTGAACAGAACCAAAAATAGCTCTTTGTACATATGTGTGCAGTGAAGATGCAACTGACCCATAAGCTTATACTAAATGGCCGATTTTAAATCTCTTTTACAGTGGTTGGCAACATAAAAAGACACTGTTTCAAACATTACCTTGTGGGAAAGGTGCAAGCGACTTGCCACATGATCCTTTAAGCAGGTCAATGCTGTTAGAGAAGGCAACAGATCCATCAGCAGTTATCCCCCAGAACAGAGGCACCTTGCCCTCCGGATCCTAATCATCAGAAGATCACATCATAATCAGTAAGCCAGACCAAACAAATCATCAATCACTAGGCAATGCAAGTGAATATGCAGCAACAGTATGTCAACTGTCAAGTGCCTCGAGAAGTCGAGATGAAGAACTTACAGAAGCTACAAGGAGTGATGAGGTAGACTTGTCAAAAAGAACAAAGGCGTAGCTTCCGGTTAGCTGCGAGAGCATGAAGCTGGCAGGGTAGGGTGCTCTGTCTCTCAGCGTCTTGTACGCCTCGATCACAAGGAGCACCTCATTGGCACCCTTCGACAGCCCATACTGCTGGCTCAGCCTGCCCAGATTGTCCAGGACTCCCTCAAACAGGCAGAAGATGTCATCCTTTGCTGCAAATGACCTGCACAAATTAAGAGTTTTACATGTTACTCAATCTGAAACCGTAAAATGATTGATGCTTTCTGATTCTGGTGAAAATACTGGCATTCATAAAAAAATTGAGAAAAATTATTATGTTTGGTGTTAGGAGTTGGGCCATTGCTGAATTCCTTGAGGACATGGTTCTTCCGTACAGAATGCAAAATTAGGTGGAGCATCTCTGCATCTACGACTTAATGCAAGATGCACCTGACATTAAGAATTAGATACCTCAACGTACTGGAAAGGAAGCAGATATTTTTGAGTTTTTGTACTGGTATAATGAATGGAGCAAAGGTGTGGAATTCCTTGGATGCTACTTCTTAGTGAATCTGTCTGCTGCTACTAGATAAGATATGAACAAAGGGTAATCAGGCCCCACAAATCATAGTGGTGAAATTGACAATATGGGACCCTTATCCAGCTTTCCTTTCTTTCAGATCTGTGGGTATCAAAACCGGATAGAGTCTTCAGGTGGTTGCCACCAAGTGCAAGTGTCCTACTATGAACTAAACCATGTCAATAGCACAACTAAAGGAAGGCATAAAACAAAGATGTTTTTAAAAGCAACCTAGTAGCTTGCCAAATACTGTCATGTGTCTCCTTTTTATAATTAAAAAAGGGACTTGACAAAACAGGTTTGTCAATTTTCTTAGAACTATAATTAGTCTATTAAACTATCATTAGCCCCCTGACGAAGAATATGAGGCCCGTTTGTTGTGAAGTCAATTGAAACCTTGTCTGTGGAAGGTGGCTTGATGTGGACATGCAAATTGCATATGATGTGGTGGCCTTCTTTCATTGGAATATATGTGGCAATATTCATGTAAACATTGATTTAACTTCGTTTCCTGTCTTCTCCTCTTGTTTTTCCTATGGAGGCACCAATCATTTGACCGTAGTTCCATGGCAAGAAAGAGATCTAGCAGGTATCATAGCAGCATGGCAAACTACATCTCTTTGATAATTCCTTTCGTCCATTATCTGATTCGATTAGCTTTCTACCTTCTGAAATAAATAAACGTATACCATAGTTAATCACCTAAGTATCAGTAAAACCTGACGATCTCAGTCAAGCGGCCTAGAATTTGAATGAAAAAACTATAGATGAAGGAGGAGGTTTGGTAGCCTTGCCTCCTCACCTACAGGAATGGAATGGATTACATAGCTGTATCTATTACTTTGTCTTCTGAAAGCAATAAGCTTTCATACGAGGAGAAAAACTGTCCAGTTATTGACTCAAGATGTATGCCACAACCAAAAACCCAGGTTTAAGTTATTGACAAAACCAATTTATTATGTAAATACAGTATAAGTTATTGTAGTTGCTGAAATTGGCTCTTCAGATCGATAAATCCTAAACACTAATTGAATTTAAGCAATTATCCAAAAGAACTAGTTCATTTTAAACACATATTTATACCAAACATATGATTATCTTTGTGTCAGATCTTGTGAGTTGTGACAGGATCACATGACCTACGGTACTAGGAGAGCCCACCTTATCACACAACCATTTCAGGTGGGCACAAAAATCATTCGCAACATGTCCTCAGTTTTCCCCTTTGCAGAAAGCTGTCCCCCACCACGCAGCGACTACTGACTAGTGTTGCCAACAACAGTGAGCTTATCTCAACCACCAAGCACCAACTCCTCCTCCTTCCCTTAGATTGTCTTTTTGCATAGGCTTAACACGTCCAGCTAAAACTAACTAAAATAAATCTCATCACATGAGACTTCACCAATACACTAACTGAAGAACAAATTCAGAGTTAATGACTGTCTCAGGAAGATTTGTCAATTGATCCAGGCACACAGAGCAAGCATTTCTCATCTATGTGTTTCACCAAGACACTAACTGAAGAACAAATTTAGAGTAATGACTCTGTCTCAGTAAGAACTTTCAACTGATCGAGGCACAGAGAACAGTCAATTCTTAGCCGTGTGCTTCTGTCCTCGGTTAGATCTCGTGAAATTCAGGCCTTGAGGTGTTCAGGGAAAAGAGAAAAGGCAGAATTTTTCAGCAATTTCAGAGTATAGCAGCATGTTATATACCTTGGGCGAAGGAGAGACTGGTTGGTGTGTGAGTAGGCGAGGTGGCCGAGGTCGCCGAGCTGGACGGACACGGCCGGGTCGGCGGCGCCGAGGAAGCGGTTGACCAGCTCCGACGCCTTCGTCTTCGGCGACGGCGTCCGGCTGCCGGCGGCCACCAGCTCCGCCGGCACCTCCACCACCGCGCCGCTAAACACAGCCAACATCCTCACTAATCAAACTAGAATATCACTACACAAACTACTGAATTAATTCCAGTCCTACTGCTAATACTCTCCTCAGCTAATGATTAAATTAGCATAGATACACACTATGTGTGGCGTTCCACACTCAACGGAGCTCACACTGGATGGATGGAGAAATTGGAGGAGAAGAAGCTGCTTATATAGCCTCAAAACCCAAGCAAAGGGCCTCTGTTACGTGGGGTCCACACCGATGTGGGTTAACTTCCAATCATGTTTTTAATTGTTTTTTTTCTGACTAAAAACAAAACATTTCGTGCACATGGACGGTGTCAATACCAAATTTTATCAGTACAAATCGTGTATTACCATCTAACACTAATAGTATGCGTAGTGAGCATATTGGACACGGGAGGTTAGAACTCTGCTACTTGTCTTTCAGCAAAAACGAAAACTTTGCAGCTTTTGCTGAAACAAAGTTTGAAGTCTGAAGGCATGGACAGTTGGGCTGAATGGGAGATTCAGGATGTGAGAATGAATGAAACGGAACCAAGAGATTTCTAGAGAATCATCACATTGTATGAACGGTGACTGAAACCAGCTAGTACTAGTTTTTTTTTTTTATTATTATTATCATCATCATCATCATCATCATCATCATCATCATCGTCATCAGGAGATGGAAACAGATGCAAGGGGAAGAAGCCAAGAAGGTGACCGGTGAAGAGCAAGGATGATTGATGGTGTGTATGGAGTCCATACTATGGACGCATCTGGAGCGATTTCTTGTGAGTGACATGTGTGTGTGATGTGTGCTTGTTCCCGTGCGAAAATCTAATGCGGCCACGGAAACAACCACCAGAATTTTGGCCTTTTGGAGCAGATATTGTTTGAATGCATTATGGGTATTTCATTTTCAGACTAGAAAACTTTATGTATAAAAAAAGAAAATCATAAACGATACTAGTAGTGCAAAATATGATCCAAATTAGTCTACGCAGCATCTCATCACCAGAGTCTGCTGATTGAGCAATCGAAAATAAGCTGACGAGCATCCACCTCCACATGCTGATAAGTGGACGGCATGATCTACGTACTATACTGTTATATAGTGTTGTACAGAAAACGACTGACGTAGAACCACAAGTTCGTCCAGACCATTAAACATCCCTTTAATTGTAATGCTCTGTCATAAAATTGACCTGCACTAACATCTAAAACCCCAATCCCGTCGGGTACACGCAATTATGCAGATTTTTTTTTTTGGCAAGAGAACGAAATACTACATGATTTTTTTTATCACCACGGGAATCAAGAATCTAGCACCATACAAGTCAGGGGTGCCGAGAAGTCGCTTTGGTACGTTGAGGAAGAAAACAAGTGGATAGAATCAATTAACTGACTCAGATGATTAATCGGATGACAAAGTGCTGAGTCATCATTAATTAAGGTGAGCATCAGAAAATATTTGTTTTCCTTGCAACATGGTAAATATTGTCAAGGATGGAATTGAATTAAGGATGGATTAAAAATGCTAGTATTGCACAGACAGAGGTATATCAGAAAAGAAAAAAGTGAGGGCCGGCTTGTTTGAGGCGCAGCAACCGTTTTTGAATTTTAGTACTTAATTTTAAGTTAAAATATGTTTTCTTTTGTCTGTTCCTATTCCCAAACTTATTCCGAAATTTGTTTATATTGGTTGGCGTGAGAGCTTAACCATGTTCTTTGTAAGGATTGATAAACATTGCACATGAAAATAAACCGTGAATTCAAGGAATAGTACAAGTCAAACAGTCAACTCTGACTGTAGCTCAGCAAAATCACATTAATACAAAATATCTATTAGCTATGCGTTCCTTAGTAGGTGCTGCATTTTCATTTTGAGAACATAACGATAATTGAAGTTTTAAGATTTTCCACTGGATGTATGTTTAAATGACATGTTTTCGTAAAGGAGTTTCTAATCTATTCAGTTTATTTGTCATTATTTGTCTGTGTGCACAAAAGCAACACTTCATTATGTTGGTTGCAAGTAAATAATCTAGTTCGCATTATGTGCATTAAAATAACGAACTTACGCATGCCATGACATCTGCTGACAGTCGATATGTTTAAAAACAAGTAAAAGAAAACCCAGTTTGGTAGATCCTGTGAATCCTCCATACATCAGACACCGTATGTTTATTGCTAAAGAAATAAGAATATCCCAGTGTCCAAGGAGCAAGGAATCGCTGACAAGTAACGCATTGTAAAAAAAGGAACACAATTACACAAGTGGCACAACATATTTGCAACAAGCATTTGAGAATTTGTTTTGTTAAACCATTTGACTACTTCAGTTTGTTTTACAAGAACCTAGTAGCTAACAAATTAAATGATTCTAAAAATTGTACTAATCTTGTCCTATTATCAAAACTAGATATCTTGTTCACAACTATTTTCATGCATAAAAAAACCTTGCAATATTCTTATTCTTTCAGTGATAGGTGTTATACCATCGACATCGGTGGTGTCTATAAAAACTTCATTAATCTTAAGATATGTCGGCATAATCTTCTGATATGCTTATATAAACAGGGTGTGGGTGACCGTGGAGATATTGTGTTTCGCAAAAGAGAGAGGATTTCCTCTATGCCACTCGAATTTTGAAAAAAAAAACCTTATAACCCATGGCCAAAATTCTGGTAGTGATTAATTTTTTGAACGAAACTGGAACTGCTCGGTCAGCCGGGAAAAACTTTGTTCTGCGACTGCAACTAAGCTGGCATGGCCAAAATAAATAAATAAATAAATACTAGCAAGAAATAACTTGTACAGAGTTTATTGTCAGAATAATATTAAGAGAATTTGACTCGGTGCTAGTCCATGTAAATGCACATTAGTTGTGCCGTCAGCTTCTATAGTAGCCAGCTGGGTGGCTGCAATTTCAACCTCATCTTGAATTGAATGGAACGGCTTAATTATCATGGTCCCGGATAAGATTCGTTGGTAAAAATTAGGAAATCATGGGCCTGTTTGATCCTGGAGGGCTAATAATTAACCCTTCGAAATCTCGTTATTTAGGAGTACTAAATATAGATTATTGATAAAACCTACCAAATGACCCCTGGCTAATTTACGAGACGAATCTAATGGTGTATATTAATTCATGATTTGCTACAGTAATGCTATAGTAATTATTATCTAATTATAGATTAATATACATCATTAGATTCGTCTCGTAAATTAGCCCATGAATGGTGGGATTGGTTTTGTAAATAATCTACTTTTAATACTTCAAAGTAGCAAGATTTCGAAGGGCTAATTGGGCCATGTCATTCTTTTGCACTATATTTCTCTCTTCGGTCTTCTTGTTGAAATCGTTCCTCGTAATGAAGTACGGACCAAAATATCTTCATTTAATTGTTGCAAAACCAATGGGCGCCCACAGGATTAGATAAGACTAAGACCCACGGATTTGATGATTTTTCGGCACGACCTGTGGACGGCAGAGAGAATCTAGCCATGTGATTCAGTGCTGATGGGATTCTTCTTTAGTTCTTCCAAATTGGGTCGCAAGAGTTTAATTTGTGGTATGGATACATTGCAAAGGGATCAATTGGGAGCTTGTCAACTTTAGTAAAAATTCGATTAAAAGTGGTTGGGCTTTGCATCTCTAACATGGTCAGCACAGGTCTACCATTCTTCTCCTCTAGGATATTTTGAACATACCATGGATTTATCACATCCTTTTCTGTATAAACCAGTACTATTAGAGTAGTAATTTGTGGATCACTATTGCTTTCACCCTTTCCCTGTCATGAGAACGACAGGCACTGAAATTATCCTACAGTTAATTAGTACTCCATTACTAGTACTTCAGTTTATCTGAGTTAAAATCATGCAAACATAAGCGGCTGCAAGTTGGCAAAAGGTAGACCTAAGTTACGGCACTACATTATTTCATGGCCATCGCCTCGAAAGCGATTGCGGGGATGAGGGGAAGCACAAAGAATTACTAGAAAAGCAAGCAACAAAGCAAGCAAAGAATCTTGGCTTTGTAATTCGCCAACTCACACGGTGCCAATGAATCTAATGCACTTTTCGACACGTCCATTCATCAAATAATACAACTTGCAGTAATATGATTCCCCTATTTCGTTCTGAATATAAACCGGAAGCATCTCGAAGGAACTGCTGCACGAATGGTATGTGCCCACAGTTTCCATCCAAGTCTCCTAAAGACCTAAACCGGACAAGTTTGTCAGCTGGTTCATTTTGCTGAGCATTTCTAATTGGATTCTACTGCCTTACCAAACCTGTTGTTTTTAGATTCGTTTCTGCTTCGCAGCAACTCATGCACACACATATGGTGGGACGAACCCAGCTTCAACTAGGAGTTCAGAAATCTATACTACAGGAGTTCTAGACAGAAAAATAACAGGAACGCTTTCAGGTGCAGGATGATGTCAGTGTGTCTGCCTCAACTATTATCATCCTGATTGCACAGCTTAAGTAGGTACTCCCTTCGTTCTTAAATGTTTGACGCCGTTGATTTTTTTTCTACATATGTTTGATTGTTCATCTTATTCTTAATAGTTTCATAAATTTTTTAAATAAGATAAACGGTCAAATATATGTTAAAAAGTTAACGGCGTCAAAAATTTAAGGACGGAGGGAATATAAAGGAGAATTCCACGTGTACCTGGATTGCAGTAGTAATCGCAAAGTAAAACTCTGCTGGATTGTGTAGGGCAATTTGCCAATTTCATCTTCACGGCCGGAGTACTGAGAGACAAGTTCTCTATTGCAGTTCAGGTTTCTGAACCAGTAAAAAAAGAGAGGAATCATGAGTCTCACCTGCGCATGGGGAAAGAACAGAGAGGCGTCTCTCATACATCTTCGAGCTTAGCCATTTCGCGTTATCCACCTCCCGGTGACTAGAGATTTGACACTGCATATCTGGGAAAAATTGAAAAAATAAAAATAAAAATAAAAACATTCATGATTCATCAGGACAGTGTCAATGCGGCAAAGCTGCATCCAGTTGTGTTGCTGGATAGGGCAAGCGCCGCCTTGTACCTGCGGATCGTCGTCGTAGAAAGCCGGCGGCGCGGAACTGCATGCGGCAAGCGGACGCCGGAGTGCGGCGGATGGCGGCGCGCGGCGCCCTGTAGAAGGAGATCGATGCGCCAAATGGGAGTGGATGCAATGCGAGTTGGGCCTTGCCGCCTTGGTCTGGTAAGTGGTAGGCCGGCCCACTCGTATATATGATGCTCAGCGTGAAGTGGGCCTGCTTGGATGGGCCATACGAGGGGGTTGGAGCCTTTTGTGCCGCGACGCTCGGCGATACAAACACAGGCACAACGCCTCCGCTTCGAGTCCAAAAGCATCCTCGATCGCTAGCCTCTAAAAGAAAAAAGGGATAGCCTCTAAAAGAAAAAAAGGGAATTGGTAGATATATAATTTGGCTTCCATCCAAAATGCCAAAATGGTCCATATATATATAGTACAGAGCGGGAGAGGAAGAGGCCTAAAATGCGCACAACTCCAACTCCGAGATTCTTATCCGGTAGAGTTAGAACTGTACCAAATGCTTTAGAGATCAGTGGAGCTGCAGCTTCGCTCCTAAAATTTACATTACGAAAGTGAAGCTGCCTTTCTCTAACTCTTTAGCTCCACTCCACCCTCAGAGTAGGAGTTGTACCAACAGGCCCACAATAAATCCATAATGAAGGTGTACAAAAGAATCCACTCAAATACATTTCTTTGGCCAATTCAGTGTGAAGGGCAACTATAAGCATCAGCTATCAGCTGCCAAGAGAAAATGCATTATTGCAGACTGGCCTCTTGCAGCTTGTGAACCATTGGTCTGTACCAACTGGGAAAATTACAAAGAACTAATATTGCCACCATAAAGAGTTGCTCATCCATTGCACTTTACCAACTGGGAAAATTACAAAACTAATATATATACTGCAAATGACTAGCTGCTCTTTTATATTTATATATAAAATATGAATCATCTTGAAGAGCTCGCAATGGCGATGCTCACTACTGTAAACAAGATGTAGAGCCCCATAAGGCAGTAACCCCAAAACCTGGGCACCCGAAACCTAGTCCAGGTGACCACCAACAGGGTGCTCATCAGGCTCAAAAGAAGAAATACAAATGCAACAACAATTCCAACATTGAATTCAAGTACATAAGCTTTGGGATAGACTCTGGCTGATTGTATTACAAGTGCAGTTCCCAGACCAACCAGCATATTGAACATTGGACCGGCAAAGCAACCAGCAATTGCTATTGTTGGTTGGCCAGACTTCGCCAAAGCTACATCAGCAACAAGGTCACCCACAGAATTCCCCCATGCCAAGACTGTCATACCAAGTATAGCTGGAGGGAAGTCCATAATAACTCCGATTGCTGCAAGACAGTTCAGGAGCTCTCCAGCCATGGTTGAAATCCAGAAGACAGACATTACAAAAGAGATGGTGGTGCTTGCAATGTTTTCTGTAACTGGGGCTTCTTTCTCGAAAATGAAGTGGGATAGTGCTAAAGAAATGCTCATGAAAAGCACAACAGACCAGAGGGGGAAACGACTTTGAGGGAGAAGAAATACTATTCGGCTATCAAACGGAATGAATGAACTGAAAGAATATAGGATTAAGAGAGGACATAGACAGATGTTTGCGCAAACATAAAATTTGTTCCATTCAGAAGGCAACGTTGATGGTATTGTGAGCTTCAGAACAAATTCTACAGGCCATTCCCAAACTTTTGTTACCTGCCAGGGGCAGATGAGAAATCAGTGACATGAAAAGGCAGATGCTGAGAGAAAATATTTATGTTTTCATAAAGTTTATAAGAAGCAAGGAACTAAACATCACAGCAAATCGGATATGAGTACTTAGGATTTCCCAGAATACGCCATCGATTTCCTCATTAAAACAAAGTTAAACAATCAGCAGGTATTCTATTAAGTTAAAAATCTGTTGGTCGTTAAACGATAGTATACCTTCAGTATACATTCTTGTCATAGGAGCAAAGCTGATTTCACTAATTTCAAGCACTACTTCAAATAGGAGTATTTATGATAAGCTGACTAATTAAGAATGGAAAATTAAGCACGTTACGAATTGATCCAAGTAAGGCATGACATGCAGCTAAAAGGACTTAGCTTATTTAGCAAGATACATTATTCAGTATCACCAAGTAATCCTATTTATATGACTATTAAATGTACATTGTCCTCATTTAGTGTGATACATTACTTAGTAGTAGAGTACTCCATAGTATCTATATAAAAGTTCATTATCACGTGCATACAGTAAATCAGAATAAGTTTGCCGTTTGCATCATTAAAAAACGACTTTAAATTATTACCTTTCCTGTCAAACAAACTGATGGGCTATCCAAGTATTTAATTTTAATTCTATTTCATATCTACAATTGGTATCTTTTAGAACTATAGCTTTTGAGGAAAATGTAGCTAGCTAACAAAATATATCCAAGCAATACAGTAACCTGTTCCTCATTGTTGAATGTAGTCAATTATTTGAAACTACCAGGGTGAAGTTAACACACTTGAACATAAACAAATCAGCAGCATATAACACTGTTTACATTACTAGTATTTTCAAGTCAAGTACATTTCTAAAGAAACTATTAATAATAGAATCATTTGTTCCTAGCCCAGTCGGTGAAAACAAATTGAACCATAGAAAAGCATAACAAACCAGTCCGACCGACAAATTAGTGGTTAGAGTAAATATCCTAGACAGAGTAACCATTTTCTCACACGTGAATGCAGTCAGTGAGTTCAAACTAGAAGAATAAGTCAACTAATCTTGCATAGTTGCACATAAACAAATAGAAAACTTACGACCATCTTCAAACGAGTACTGAAGAGACTCCTATTTATACTAGAATAGTTGTCCCTGACTACTGAAAATAAATTGACCACAGGTAAGACAAATAAACCAACGAGTTGCCTTGCCACTAATTGGATGCATTACCTTATTGAGCATGTCGCACAAAGTAGGGTGCTGTTGCTTGCGATCCTCCATTGTTACCGGCAAATCCATCACCAATCGACCAGCTCCATTCAGCACCTCAAGCTCGGTGGCGCTCACCGCCTTCCCCTCCGCATCCAAATCCATATAGACGACTAATCCCACGAAGAAGACGTAGAAGAGAACGAGCCCGACGGCCTGCCACAGGTATATCTCGGCGCTAAGGTAGATGTAGAACAGGCCGGACGCGGCGAGGAGGTAGAAGAAGACGTCACGGGCGAAGGGCGCGGGCGGGACGGCGAAGGGCGCGGCGATGAGCGCGACGGCACCGACGACGAACGCGGAGACGAACGCCCCGGCGGAGAGGATCGCGGCGAGCCCCGCGCGCGGCATCCCTCCGGCGCCGGCGAGCGCGGCGGCGGAGGCGAACGCGTCAGGGGCACCGTTGCCGAGCGCGAGGAGCGTGACGGCGGCCATGGACGGGGAGAGGCGGAGGCGGGAGGCGAGGCGGGAGACGGCCGGGGAGAAGTGGGAGCCCGCGGCGGCGGCGAGGACGCGGAAGTGGAGGAGGAGGAGGAGGGCCAGCGCCGGGAGGGAGATGCGGCGGTCGCCGCCGAGCACGCAGGCCTGGATCGCGCCGTAGTTGAGGAGGCCCGGCGGTGGGTCGGCGCGGACGGCGGCGCACGCGGCGGCGGCCATGCCATGCGAATGCGGAGGTTAATTTTTGGAGAGAAATCTCGAGAGAATCGAGGGGGAATGTGGTGGGGAATTTGGGGAGGTGGCGGTGGCAGTGGGGGTGAGTGCGGGAGTGCCAGACGCCGACGCGGTGGAGGAGGAGGCGCGTGGTGGGGCCAGTGGGCGGAGGAGGAACGGGGCGATGCCTAACATTGGGCAATGGTGGGTTGGGTAGAGGAAGGTCGAAGCGCACCGAACCATGTGTGTTGCGTCGCAAGGACAAGCGCCCCGGCCTGGTTTGGCGCAAGTGGTTTCTTTGTTCTTCGAGTTTCGGGGCTAGGCCAGCTCGGCCTGTCACCAAGAACTGGTCTTATATGGGCTTTTCTCGTAGGGTCGATCATGGGCTCACTATTCTGCACATGGCCTAGCTGACATAAGGCCTGTAGCTGCAGCAATCTATGGGGTTGTTCACATTGTTGTCGATTTCAACCATTTCAAATTTTAAAATTGCGAAGTTTTGGCAAGTCGATATTTTGTTGAGGTAGTATTAAAATAGAATGTATGGGGTTGCTCATATTTTTTTTCAGTTTGACAATTTTTTATAACATGGTGAAGAAATTCTAGAATAGTGTCAAATTAAACATGGATATTACCAATAATTTGGCTTCAAATCAAACTATCATGAAAACAAAACATCCCTATACTCTGGATAGGGCATGTTTTGGCATGAAAACAAAACTTCCCTACACTCTGCCAGCAATACCAGTTGAATTGTATTTTCTTAGCTATCATCCTTCTATCTTAAAAAAAAAAAGGCTATCATCGTCTATCTCATAATTATATATCAATATGTTTTATCCATTTACCCTTACTCGTCTATCTCATAATTATACTTCTTTTAAAAAAAACTCCCCCATGATGTGAGGATATACTTTTCTCTTGTGACCGAGGGTATAAGTGTATAGAGATATGCTTATCAAGATATAACCCTTTATTTTAATGGAATTATGCATAAATGCACTAGTTTTTGATGAAACAACAACACTTTATAGGCCTTATGCTAAAACATAGTGCCCGGTTATTTGTTCTCATAATCATTTACACACATAAAAAGTTTAAATAAATAGAAGAGTACTTCAAACAAATTGTGCTACCTCCCTTTTCCATGTGTCAAACTGTACTAGCACATCAATGGTACTCCTCAAAAGTGATTTAGTACTGGCAGCAACTCTTTTAATCCTGGAAAATACCAGTTCTCCTACTTAAAAAACATCAACAACCACCACTATAAAAACTTGATTAAATGCATTGGTTTAATAGTTGGAGTACTTGAAATGTACTCCTCCCCATCAGGCCACCACGCCCGAATTTATTGGTAGTACTCACTACTCAACGACACACCAGTAGTACACCACATCCCCTATCTACACGGCTAAACCGCACCATAATCACAACCGTTAATGCCAAATGAGTATACCACTCCTAATAGTAGTACTAGACGCATCGCTTTCCAATCAAAAACCGCCTAACTAAACAAAAAGCAAATACTCATCTCCCTCTCAAATCCTCCTCTTCCTCTTCGAGACTCCTCCACTTCGCCACCCAGCCATTAATGTCGGCCACGCACTACCTCCCAGTCCCGCCTCCCCATTGACTCTGCTTCTGCTGCTGGTCGGCAGCGGGGGCGAAGAGGAAGCGAAGCTCGGTGAGAGGAGAGGAGAGGAGAGGAGAGGAGCAGATCTTCTGGGGGAGATGGTGCTGGTGGGGTCGTTGTCGGCGGCGAAGCGGGTGGTGAAGAGGCCGATGGTGGAGAAGGCCCGGATGGTGGGGCTGGCCGCGGCGGTGTCCGCCGCGGCGGCGCTGGCGCTGCTCCTCTGCGCCGCATCGCTCCGCTGCTCGGCGGGCGTCGCGGTGGCGCTCCGAGGAGGAGGAGTGCGACCTGTTCGACGGGGAGTGGGTGTGGGACGACAGCTACCCGCTCTACGAATCGAAGGATTGTCCCTTTTTGGATGTTGGATTCCGGTGCTCGGAGAACGGCCGCCCCGACGAATCCTACTCCAAGTGGCGGTGGCGGCCGTCGCGCTGCGATCTCTCCAGGTTTGTTCGATTGAGTTCATGCTTGTCCGCTTTGGATCTGGTTGGGGGTTTTGAGGGTTTAGATAAGATTCATAAGAATCCATTCGGATGCCTACTTTAGCAAGTTGTGAAAGAGAAATTTAGAGATCTTGATGGAGATCTCTTGCTGCTATGGGAACGATCAGTATGGTGCATTGTTGGTGCCGATTGAGTATAGATTTCGGATGCACATTTCCCTCTTCAGGTAAGGGAGATGTGAATCGTTTGCTAGTTGGAGCGATATAGCAGCTAATTTGTTGGGTTTGGATAAGTAGAGAACTCAAGAAGGATAAGCTTGGTTCATTCTAGCAGGGATAAACGTTAACATTGTTGGCAAAATTATTGTTAATTTGGAGATGTAGTTCTGACTTTGGGCCCTTTAGCATGATACTCGGTGAGATTGGATAAACTCGGTTCAGTCTAGCACATACATGTTGCATTTCTTGTAAAACGATTCTTAATTTGCAGATGTAGTTCTGACTTTGGGCCCTTTAGCAGGATACCTGGTGAGATTGGATCGGTGAGTGTGCATATTATAATCTGAACCCTGGTTAGCATTAGATTATTTTGCACAGGAAATGAGGTTGACGACCACCGCACTTTGGAATTGTGCACTGCGATTGGAAACTCGATGCCTTATGCTCCCCACTGGGTTAGATTAGAAAACAATATTATGCGCATGGTTAGGCTTCCGAAAGATAAATTAGTTTAACCACAAATTGTTTAATTAGTCAGTTTGTGGCTTTCATGCTGTTGCCATCTTCCGCCTTTGATTTTCCTTGATGGAAAGGTGGCCTCGTCCTGGTTGTTGTCAGAGTCTTGTGTTTTATATGTTCGGTTAAGCTGTCTTTCTTTCATTAAAGAAAAGTTGTCTCTTCTGTTTCAGAAAAGTATAGCTATTCTTAGATTGGGTTTCTGCCTTTTGCAGAAGAAAAATAAATATTGATTCTTGTCATTATGACTATCAGTAGCTTTTACATGTTGGAAACTTTTGTTATCCTTCATAATTGCTAAATATACCACATTATGAATAATTCGCATACTTTTTAGCAGTGCTGATATCATGTTCTGATATCACCATAACTTTCTTTGGTTCTTAGATTTGATGCCAGAAATATGCTGGAGAAGCTGAGAAACAAAAGAGTAGTATTTGTTGGTGATTCAATTGGACGAAATCAATGGGAGTCTCTTCTTTGTATGCTCTCTGTTGCTGTTCCTGACAAGAGCTCCATCTTTGAAGTTAATGGGAGCCCTATCACAAAACACATGGGTTTCTTAATCTTCAAGTTTAGAGACTACAATTGCACAGTAGAGTATTACAGGTCTCCTTTTATAGTTCTTCAAGGTCGTGCACCACCTGGAGCCCCTGGGGTTGTTAAATATACAATTAGGGTAGATGCCATGGATTGGATGTCTGACCGGGGTCAGTGGAGGGATGCTGATGTGTTGATCTTTAACACTGGACACTGGTGGAACTATGAGAAAACAATCAGAAGGTAAGCATAAATGTCTTAAACTGTTCTGAAGAATTGGTGTTTCTCTAGTTCATATGTGACATCATGCTGAAGCAATTTGTTCTGTTTATGAAGAAAAATTTTAAGTTAGCACAATTGCATATTTTGTGATATACATGGAGCTAGTCTTATGCTCTTACTGTTATGTCTTGTATCAGTGGTGCCTATTTTCAAGAAGGGGATGCAGTTAAAATGGACATGACTATTGGAGATGCTTACAAAAGATCTATACAGACCTTGTCTGGTTGGCTTCACAGTGAAGTTAACTCAAGCAAGACCCAGGTCATCTTCCGTACATATGCTCCTGTGCATTTCAGGTCTGTAAAACACGAACCTAACAGTGACCAGTGACTGTCTTTGCTTAATTATTACTATTTTTGACAGTCTTGAAATAGTGTTCTAAGAATGTGATTCAATATTTTTAATCGACATAGTGCCTCTTTTCCTTTTTGTAAAATGAACTAAACAAGATCAAATGTACACTAAATTTTGTACTTAAGTTTCATAGTGCAATCCACCTTTCAGTATCTTCTTTCACAATAGTAACAACTAACAACATACGGGGCTACGTGCATAGTTCTGGTCGAAATGCTTGATTTTTCATTAAATGACAGTACTATTGTGCATTCTTGGGGCCATTCTCAAGGAATGCATACTCTCAGGTTATGAGTTATCTACTAGTAGTGCTTTGGGCCTTTGGCTTCATGTTGATGGTGCTTATTTTTGGATGCACAAATAGCATGTGCTTCAAACTGATCTGTCAAATTCTTTCTTTAATTCGAGTGATCCATATTTTGTGCAGGGGTGGTGATTGGAAAACTGGAGGAAGTTGCCACTTGGA
Source organism: Leersia perrieri (assembly GCA_000325765.3). NCBI lineage: Eukaryota > Viridiplantae > Streptophyta > Magnoliopsida > Poales > Poaceae > Leersia > Leersia perrieri. The sequence goes on from CM002478.1 coordinate 1,585,873, forward strand.
AACTCGTCCAGATGTGATACCAATTAAATCATTGGAGCAATGGACTGACTTTCTTAACCCCGTAAATGATGTACTAGGGAACAACTTCAGACCTAAGCTTCTTGGATTGGATATACTGAATGTGACTCAGATGACGGCTCAGCGGAAAGATGGTCATGTCTCAGTATACCTGAGCCCTTCAGGCCCAGTTCCTCTCTACAGGCAAGACTGCAGCCACTGGTGCTTGCCTGGAGTCCCTGATACCTGGAATGAGCTTGTCTACAACCTCTTGTTGAAAAAACAAGCGATGATAGATCAAAATGTCCCCCTTGTTAGCACCAAGACACTGAAAGCTGGCTGATAAAAGCTAAGAGTACATCTTGACGTTTTGAAGAGGGAAGTAAATCCAGCAGCTCATCATGACACAGCAAAGCTTCATACTGGTCTTGGAAGAAGCTGCTTACGATCCATTCGCTTCCCAACACATTTTTGGAACATTAGAGTTGGTTATTAGAAACTGCGCCACTTCTGCTAGTCTGCTGTGATTTGTAATTGCTGAGAGTAGTAGCTTAGCCTGTGTTGCCAAGGTGACTTGTTACCTTGGTAGTATTTCATACAGAGAGGTTACTAGTGTTAGCCAAGATGAAGATAGCTACTCATATTTAGCTTAGCTATCCTTAGCGGAAGAGGATCCTATCTGACTTCAAAGACATGTGATGAATGATGTAAATATATATTCTATCAGCTGCGAAAATCGGCACTGTTTCAGAGCACATGCCTTTGTTTCAGCTGCTGCTATGGATAGAAAGTGTAAAGTGCCCCCCTGTTGAGCTGCTCGCCTCTGTACGCTGCTGTAACCTGTATTATACTGCTGCCTCATCTTGCCGGCGTCCCTACTCCCTACCGTTAGCGATAGCTTTCCTATTCTCTCGCATATTAGCTTCCTTCGGTGGTTATCCCTTTCCTATACCTCCCGATACTTGATTCTATAAATCGGATGTTGGTTATGGAAGATGATGCGCCTATATGTATGCCTGAATGGTTATCGATCAATACATCGCGTGATTCATTCCGCTATCATGGTATCAGATTCCACCTACGTTCCTCTCGCTTCCGCTACTCTCTGAACGATCGATGTCGCCGGTCCTTTCTCCGCTCGCCATGTCGACTCCACCACCCCCTGCCCCTATTCCGGCCGCCCTTCAGGCTGCCGTTGATTACCACATCTCCTCTGCCGACTCTACCGTCCGTTCCTCCCTCAGCGTCACCGATCCTTCACTGCCGCGACCGCCCTCGCCGACAAGACTGATGCCGCCGCGACCACCGTAGTGCGCGCGGCCCTCTCCAAACTCGTCGACCCCACCCGCGCGACTTCCTCGGCTTCTTCCTCATCTTCCACCGCACCAACCATCGAGACGTCACCGGCCTCCTCACCACCACCGCCCGCGTTCGATCACACGACGCTCTACGCCGCCCTTGTGATACCGCTCCCAGGCTTGGCGACCCCTCCCCCGACTACCGACACCGACATCACAGACGCCCTCCATGCCAAAGCCGTGGCGTGCTCAATGCCAAAGCTCTCGTGCCGGTCGTCCTCGACACCCACGCCGCGAACTACACCAAGTGGCGCGGCCTCTTCATCGTCACCCTCGGCAAGTACAGTCTCTCTGATCATGTCTTAACCGACTTCTTCGCACCCCACGACGCGGCGTGGCGTCAGATGGATTACCTCGTCCTCACATGGATCTACGGAACCCTCTCCGCCGAGCTCCTGGAAATGGTGACATGATGTCACCAGACACCACCGCCCACAACATCTGGATCTCACTCGAGCAGCAGTTCCGCGGCAACAGGGAACACCGTGCTCTCAATCTCTCTGCCGAATTCCACAATTTCCGGCAGGGTGATCTCTCCGCCTTCGACTATTGCCGCCGGCTGAAAAGCATGGCTGACCATCTCACCGACCTTGGCAAACCAGTGGCTGATCGCACGTCGGTGATGAACGTGCTCAACCCACCACTTTCTCGGCATCAATGTATCACAATGGCCAACCGGTCTCTTTCTGAGTCAACGACAGTACTGCCTGTAGATCCTGGATCATGCTGGTATGGCTGACTGCAAGCCTTGTTCCACTCCGGTCGACACCTCCACCAAGCTCCTCGCCACCGATGGTCCACAGGTCAGTGATCCAACCGACTATCGTAGCTTGGCTGGCGCCCTCCAGTACCTGACGTTCACCAGACCTGACATCACCTATGCAGTCCAATAGATATGCCTGCACATGCATGACCCTCGGGAGCCACATCTTGCAGCATTGAAGCGCATCTTGCGCTATGTCCGTGGTACTTTGGAGTTTGGTCTTCACATTCGACGCTCCTCTGCTCAGGATCGCATTGCCTACTCCGATGCTGATTGGGCGGGTTGCCCGGACACCCGCAAATCCACGTCTGGCTACGCAGTGTTTCTTGGTGGCAACTTGGTGTCATGGTCTTCCAAATGTCAGAACACTTTCTCTCGCTCCGGCGCCGAGGCTGAGTACCGTGCGGTTGCTAATGCCGTTTCTGAGACCACCTGGCTTCGTCAGCTGCTCCATGAGCTTCACTCTCCTCCCACAAAGGCGACCCTCGTCTACTGCGACAACATCAGCGCCGTCTACCTCTCAACCAACCCCGTGCAACATCAGCGCACGAAACATGTTGAGATCGACCTCCACTTCGTCCGGGAGAAGGTCACGGTTGGGGCCCTTCGGGTTCTTCACGTCCCCACCACGTCGCAGTACGCCGACATCTTCACAAAGGGTCAGCCGACATCGGTCTTCACCAAATTTCGCTCCAGTCTGAATGTCTGTCCTACCGACGTTCCGAGGGCGGGGGCGTGTTAGCGATAGCTTTCCTATTCTCTCGCATATTAGCTTCCTTCGGTGGTTATCCCTTTCCTATACCTCCGATACTTGATTCTATAAATCAGATGTTGGTTATGGAAGGTGATGCGCCTATATGCATGCCTGAATGGTTATCGATCAATACATCGCGTGATTCATTCCGCTGTACTACCAAATTACTCTCTGTTCATAAATTCAGCTCTAATCTAAGGTACACGGATTTTGACCGCAGTTTGATTAACCGATGTCAAATCTCCTTTTAATGTAACATACTCGGTATATCTTTAATACTAAATACGATTATTATTCTCTGTAAGAGGTTTTAGCTTTTGCATCTCTCAGCTAGATCCCTTCAATCAAGATACATATGTGAACCTAAAACGTGCTTTACAATCATACATGATGGAGTAGAAAGTATCGTTTGAATTTATTAAGAGTGACTGAATTTTTTTTTTTGCAGTTTTCAAGTGACTGAAAACTACCATTTCCCTTGTTATAGTATACAATTTCCCATTTATATAAAAAAAATCAAGGGGAATGAGTTATATAGACCACGTATACGGCATGATACTTCCTCCATCCATAAATATAGCGGTTGGATGTATGTATATGCTCATATGTATATCCAAATCCATCTCTACAATCCCATATATTTTAGGAATGGAGGGAGAGTAAATTTGGTTAAATGCTGAAAAGAATGAATTTTTCGCCAATAAACGTACTACCTATCTCTTAAGCTTTGTCCTTCTTCAGATACTCTTGGAACAAGATCAACCTCATGAGGCCCCTGGTCTCCAAGACCCTGATGCACCATAAACAGCCAGACAAAGGTGATGAGCTCTCCTCCCTTGCTCAGTCGGCGGGCATGGTCATATGTGCTAGACTTGCCGGCTGCGTACGCAAGCAGCCGCACCCACGTACGTGCCAATGTCTCAAAAACTGTGTGGGCACCCGGGGATGCCTCATCATCAACAACACCCTCCTCCAGTAGCATAACATTCGCCACCTTGAAGAGGTCGATCCATGGCGGAATGTCATAGTCTTCAAAGAGATCAATGCCCATGGAACCCCTTGCTTCGAGGAACTGCTCCTTGCTGGAGGCAGCGATAGCCTTCACTTTTGTTGAGGCCACAGCTGGTAAGTCCTGCACATTTCCACTTATGGGCAATATGGTAGGTTGTGCAACCAGTAGGTACATCATGTAGTCGGAGATCACCTTGCACGTATCCATAAGGCTTTGTGTCTCCCCGGAGATGTTTATTGATGATATGCCCTTCTTCACCTTGTGCAATAACACATCTGTCCAAATGTGCAATGTCAAAAGGGCTACCTCGAAGGGGCACCTGAATAGAAAGCCCTTTGATTCACCAGTGCCCAAAGGCTGCCCCAATGAAGCCGCTACGATTGTTTGGTAGATGTGATCTTTGGTCTCTCTTGTGAGTTTAGTATGCTTGACGTGTCGCATGTTATTCCAGATGTCATATGCTCCAACTAAACCCATTATCTTTGCGATCATAGAGCACACCATGTTTGCATTCTTTTCATCCATGCAAGATTTTAGAAGGTTGTATTGCCCCATGGAATTAGACCACCATGGCTGAGCTTGTGGATGAATCCTCGCCATGATAAACCAGGCCGCTCGTGCTAGTAGGGAACGACACCCCCTTAAGCATGAAATTCTAGGATTGTCCATGTCCATGGTGACATCATCACAATAAAGATTGCACACAGTTTCAAGCAGAGAGCTCCAACAAATAATATGTAGGTTATTACGACATCAACTTCAGTATAGTTATATGGCTGCTTCACACTCATTGTGATGAATAGCGCAAAGGCAACCATTGTGGAGGTGACGGAGATGCATCGAAGGATGGTGCCAGTTGTTGTTTGGACTATTCTAGCTTTTGTGAAGAGGTCACCATACATTATGCTAAGCTCAACCTCTACCCTCTTGAAAAGTACTTGGGCATCAGCTTGTCTTGGGTCTTGCAGTCTGAATCCTTTGGTAATGTCATCTCCCATTTGATTAATTTTCCTTCCAGAAAATACATGTCTGATTCCTTGTTCGCTTGATTTATCACTTCCATTGGTGGATAAGAAGGAAAGGTGCCCATAAGAAGGAGAATTGCTCTATTTGTTCGCTTGATTTATCACTTCCATTGGTGGCAGTGGTAGGTGAATGGCGTGAGAGGTAACCTAGTGTATATACTGCAACATAATCAGCTGATAGGTAGGCCAGCCATAACAAGAGGCTAAGCAGCCCGTTATTATTGCGGCTTCGAAAAGCACCAAAGAAGAAGAGAAACAGTTGCAAGGCAAAGCTTAGGAGAATCAATAATTGGATTTCCCAAGTAATAAATAGTTGCACGATGATAGTTGTTGGGGATTCAACCATTGATTTGAAACTACATGCAAGGCAAAGCTTAGGAGAATCAATAATTGGATTTCGCAAGTAATAAATAGTTGCACGATGATAGTTGTTGGGGATTCAGCCATTGATTTGAAACTACACATATCACAAGGTGGAAGCAAATTTCTAATTAGTGCACCATATGTACGCATGGATATGACTATTGAACTAGAAATGATATATGCCAGATATATGATATAATTTATTTAGTGAAACCACATATAAAACCCAAACAATATAGAAATTTCGGTTTTTAACACCCAATTGTGTATCTACAACTTTAACACTATTTTGTGCTTTGTGTATCCGCTAGAATGGGACACTCTATGTACCAAATTAACTGAGTAGAAGAAAACACAATGACACACCAAACTGCGCTAGAATGCCACACCAATCCTTCCTCAAAAGAGAATGAAGGAAACACAATGACACATGGATCCAACCATGTAATGAGTCACACGAGAAAAAAAAAACACCTCCAGGACTGTCTAGGAGGTTATTTAAACATTATTCTAAAGATCAGGGGTTGAATATCCTAATTTTAAGTGTATTTTAACCAACCCCAAATTTCAGATGGTAAAATAGACTTTTCCAAAATTTAGATGGAGGATACCAATTGGGTGTCCAAAACTAAGATAAGATACTGTATAAACGATTTTCTGCACTGTATTGGGTACAATAAGTTTTGAATTCAGCAACTATTCAGAATGGAGGCATACCTCGATGGTCAATGCCCCCTCTCGTTTCCGATCTTGCGTCTTTGGTTATGGGCACATTTGCTTGTTTGAAAATGTCTCTGCGTGAATATATGCTAGTGTGTCTGTAGGCTGTAGCTGTGACGCTTACATTGGTTCGGCGAAGTGCTCAATTGATTTCTTCAAAAAATCGATGAATGGGTATCGTTAGTGGGCAAGCAATGGCCTTTATTCTTTTCTTGTACTCCTGAATCAAGCTTTGTAAAATCCTCTCTTGTAGTGCTTGAATCAAGCTTGCAAAATCTTTGTTATATACTACCTCTCTCCTAAAATATAGGTATTTATTGACTTTTAGACGCCACGTTTGACCATCCGTCTTATTAAAAAATTTTATGAATATATTATTTATTTTTTTATGATTTATTTTATCATTAGGTATAATTCAAGTATGACTTATTTGTTTTTATATTTCTATAAATTTTTTGAATAAGACGGATGGTCAAACGTGATGTGCGAAAACCAATAAATGCTTATATTTTAGGACGGATGTAGTACTTAATAACCCTAGCTAATAATAACACATTAGCTAGAGTATCGTTACTTATGACACGAAACCTGTGCGTACTGATCTCGATGCACACGGGCACATCGGCCAACTAATGGACTTTTAATCCCAAGTATGGAACAAACAGTACACGTCGGAGATAAGGAACTAATAAGTAGCATATGCTACATGCCTTTGCCTAAAATTGAAGTCATCCGGCCTGCTACCATTGCTACACAAACATCAAATATATGACGGTCAATCCTTGCCAGTTGTTAAAAAACTGGCACTAAAAATATTACCACTATAGGTTCTTAAGGTTTAACCTGCAAAAAAGAAAAAATAGAGGATCAACTGCACATAAACCAGCATGGTAATTGGTTCATTTATGTACTAATATAATAGTATAACACACCAGTTGATTCCACAATTTTGCAATCCTGCAATATATTGCACCAAAAAAATTATCACACCAAAAAAGATATCGCTACCATCCGCCGTTTGTTGTTACCGATCATTTTGGCATAACAGCCAGTCCACGCCATCTCGCCATGGTGAGGATAGATGGGATGCTACTGATCAGCAACAACAAACCCGATGGCACCCTATACAAGGAATAATATTATTCAAGCCTTAGGATGGATCTATTCAATGACATAGCTATTCCATCTTCCAAAATATAATAATGTATGTTGTACAATCCTCTCTATTTTTACTGACATAAGTGGAATGGAACAATTGATTGAAGAAATTCTTTCCCTTCTCTGAACCTATCAATGAGTGATTGAATGATCAACCCACGATGCAGGTGTTGTTGGAGGATGAAAATGACGTGAAAGCATTGTTCAAACAAGAAAAAGCTAGCGCTGAAATTGGCAAGACACGGGGGTGGCCACACAGCCCGGTGTGTGCGATGTGTGGAGTTCATTCGGAAACTGCCAGCATCTCCTGATGGACTGCGCTTATGCCAGGCAAGTGTAGAGTTTGCTCTTTCAACATCCAAGGGTCTCTTTGAAACTTAGGATCGTAAAAACACATGAACAGAAAAAATATAGGAATAGAATGCCTCAGACATAGAATTTCTATAGAAATTGAAAACACAGAAAAGTTCAAAAACTGTTGTTTGATTGGGACACAGGAAAAACACATGATTTATGAGTCATAGGAAGTAAAAAAGAGGTAAGAGCTCATGTTTCTTTTCCTCCAAAATCTTACTACAATAGCTCGTTCCATAGGAATTTTGTAGGATTTGGTAGGATTTAATCCTTTGATTTAAAAGCCTCTATAGGATTCTTTTCCATACGATTCAAATCCTTTAAAATTCTTTTTTTTTTTATTCAAAGAGTGCCTAAGGATCCTTCCACAGATGGCAGCCTTTCCAGGTGATTTTCTTTCTTGGTGGGCAACGGCACGAAAAAGGATCCTGCAGGAACAGAGAAAGTTTTTTGATGGGATTATATTGGTGGCGGCCTGGTGCATCTGGCTACAAAGGAACAACAGAATCTTTAACAACGTTTATGAATCGGTTCTAGAGGTGGTCAATCAAAGTTTCTTTCCTGTAAAGGAGCGGCACACAACAATGGCAAGTAGTTAGCCTTCTTTCTTTCTGCTCTGGGTAGTAAAGTTGTGGAATAGTCCTCTGATTTTTACCCCTCCCTTGTTTCTTTTAGATAATGAAAATGGTTTACTTTCACCTCTCCCTTTAAACTCTTTGCTTTCCCTTCTTTAATTGAAATGGCAGAACTTCTGCCTCTTTCTCAAAAAAAAAGAAGAAGAAAAAACAAGAAATTGGCAAGACAGAATCTGATGGCCCAATTAGAGGAATACTGTCGGGCCTTCACATGATAGTGCAATGATGGTGCTAAGGATTAAGTTTTTCATACTTTCGAGTTAGGGATTCAAGTGGATCGGACTATTGAGTTCTTATTACATGCTGATCACGATTCTAGATATCATTGTTTCCAAATTTTGCGATAGCACGTAAGAAATAACGGGTCGGCAAGTTGGCAACCAATTGTTGCCCACAATTAGTTTTACCTTAGAAAAATCTGTTTGAAAACAAATCATTTTTTGAAATAAAAAGCCTTCAAATGGAAATAAAAGGATTTTTAAATAGAAGGAATTTAAACTTTTAAATGAAAAGGTCAAACTTATAAATAGAAAGAAGAAAATTCCAGATAGATTTTTTGAAGAAATAAACCATTGAGAGAATTTTACTCCCTCCGACCCATATTATAGAGATTTGGATTTTTGTAACATTTGACCTTTCGTTTTATTCACAAATTTTTAAAAATATTATTTGTTTTGTTTATGATTTACTTAAAAGTACTTTAAAATGACTTATTATTTTTATATTTGCACTAACATTAAAGACAAAAACTATAAATCTATGTAGGTAGCAGACCGTCCACGTGTATCCCCTATTTTACTTTAAGTGGGAACTTTGATATTAAAAACGTTTCATACGCTAGCCATACATAGGTCACCCAAACCTCAAGACTCATCCATCCTCCCTCACCCTCAGTGCAAACAAAACAAACAAATAACAAAATCTTTTCTAAAAAAACAAAAAAAAAGAAATCTCTTCTATCGCTAGTGCTATAACGAGAGAGTCCAGCTAGGCAACTAGCGGTACGTGGCGTGGCGATCAACGGCTCCACCACCATCGAGCGAGCGAGCGTTTGCTTCCTTTCCTTCCTGTAACCGCCGCCCGACCATCGCACGCGCCACCACCCACCTCCCCATTGCTCCCCTTCCCTTCCCTTCCCTCTGCTCCCCTCCCGATGGACGCCGTCGCCTTCCCGCCGCCTCCCGCCCCCTTCCTCGACGACGCCGACTTCGATTTCGGCGACTTCGCCTTCGCCCCTCCCGCCACCGATCCCCACCCGCCGCCGGCTACCTTCGCGGCCTTCGACGACGACTGGGGCGATCCACACCCAGCCGCCGCGGCGTTCGACGACGATTGGGGTGACTTCGTCGACAGCCGCCTCGGATCCAGCCCGGATGGTGAATCCGCGACGCCGGCGGAGAAGCCCTCCTCCTGGGAGAAGCCGCGGGGGCCGCTCCCCCTCTCCCTGTTCGGCGCTGACGACGAGGAGGATGAGGGACCGACCGAGTCTCCGCCGCCGCCGACAGCGACGGCGACGGATACGGTTCAGCAGGGGGTGACACACGCCGCCTCCAACGGATCGAAACCCGGTGATCTGAAGGACCTCATCGCCGGCCTCTATGGATCTCAGCCGCTCTCGTCCTCTCTCGACGCCGTAGAGGTGGGTACACAGGAGGAGGAGGATGGTGACGGATTTGGGGACGATGGGTGGGAATTCAAGGCCGCGCCTTCTTCGTCAGATGCTGGACAGGATGGTGGAGGACAACGAACCCATGGGGATATAATCGAGGTGAGCCTGACTTACTGTTGGTGTTCACCATGGCATCTTACGGTTTAGTATGACATTAACATATTAACTCTAATTGACAAAAATTCTATGTGATGTAAAGCCGACCAGGTAGTTACAATCGTCACAATCTGAAAGTAACATGTCAATTGCTCTAATCCCTATTATTGATGTTGCACTCACAACAAACCTGATAAATCCATCTGTCTTCATCTCCTCGGAATTCATCAGATGGCACTCAGTCCCAAAAGGAATATTTAATAACTTTTTGCCGCAATATTGTCATCGAATGTAAATTGCCACAATATTGTCGTCGAATGTAAATAATTCAAGCTAGATCACTCCAGAGAATTTTGACCTAACCTCCAAAGAAAATGAATGTCATGACATGTCACACAAAACATATGATTTTGTTATTCAAGTTTAATGTCATGACAAGTCACACAAAACATATGATTGTGTTATTCAAGTTTAATGGTCAAGCTACCTCAAAGGCCTTTTCTCTATTACAATATGTATTCTATAATTCTACAATTAGAAATCTTGTTATTAATTATTGCTAGTTTTTTTAATTAAATCTTAATATGCCTATGGCCTTCTCCATCGATTGGTCTGAATCTTTTCTTTTTATCAGGATATACAAAAATCAATGGGCAGCCACCAGGAAGACTGGTCACTATTTACTGGTGTTGATGAAAATTTGAACCATCTTCAATCTACAGATCATGTTGGAACTCGAGAGTCGACAGTGCAAAGTGTGAAGGCCTTAAGTTATTTTCCACCTAATAATGCAGCCATACTCGACCTGTACAAAGAAAGCGAGATGATTGATGCTGTCCACATGATGCAAAGTTCTTCAGAAAGTGTGCAAAGTTCTTCTGATATGTTCTCTAGTACTGAAATGGTGAGTATTGATGGTATTTCGAGTTCACTTTCACCCCCCCTTTTTTCCATGTGATGTACACTAATGATCAGTGATCAGAACTCCTCATTTGAAACAGATGAAAGCCATTCAATCAAATCAGCAAGTGATAGGATTTTGATTGATTTCTACCATAGGCTGAGAAAAGAATCCTTGACGGTAATATCCCAGTATAATGAGGATTTTAAGGTCAGTGTTATTTTCAATTGATAAAGCATTTGATATCTTTCCCTTCATAATTTTGTGATTAACTTGGATTCAGGGAGGCAAGAAGAATTTTATGCTTTCTGATGAAAAGAATGAAGTAACAGAAATTGAAAGGGAGATTCAGGTGTGTTCCACTTAATGTTTTGCTACACATCATCCCTTCTTGTCATTCTATCAATGCCGTGTTCATAACTTGCTTTTGTATTGTTATATTGATGTGCATGCCATGCACTTTTGATCCCTTGCAAGACATTGAGGTTGTTTTGGGGATCACTAACTTGAGCTCTTAATATTATTATATGTTACAAAAGATGAATTAAGCACAATACTTTGCTCAATCATTTTCCATAATCTCCAGGAAATCTGTGAGAAATTACAAGATTCTTTGCTTACAAAAGACTTCTGCAAAGATGAACAACCTTCGAAGGATGTATGCATTTCTGAACTGCTTAACAGTGCCAAAGAGGATCATTTGAAGGAATTTGATCAAGAATATCGTTTAACAGAAACAATAGCAATGGTAAGTTATCCTCATCTGGCAAATGTAATTTTTGTCCCATTGTCTATACATTTTATTAGTTATTACATATTTATGCATCCTGCTTATTGGGCAAAAAGAAAATGCTTATTTCATTACACTGTTAAATATTGCAATTCATTCTTGAGTTTCTTGAAGTCAGTGCACTTGTTTTCTTAAATTCTTTGTTGAATGGTCTTCAGTAGTCGCCTGCACAGTTTCTATAGATAAACACATTTAAATTAAATGTGAAAATGATTGTATTAGTGCTTTTTTTATAAGCTGCATGGAGCTTCCTCTTGATTGATCTTATAGGTTAAAGGAGTACCAAACAAAGTGATTCATATACAGGATGTGCACTTAAATTTTCAGTTTACCTTCTACTTCTTATTTTCACGAGTCATGGCATGATTTTGATTGGGTTATTAAAATTTCTTGATCTGATACTGAAACGTAGGCACTAGAAGACATGAGTTCAGCTGTTGAACTCTACAAGCACAGTGTGTCAACCCTTCGTACCTTGGAATTAGCATCCAAAGAGGAGCAATATGATTATGTCCGTGCATGGTACAGTATGCTTCTGTGTTGTGCTCAAGAATTACAGCATGGTGCAATGCTTTGGCAAGAATCTTGTCGTGCAAATGTCGATGACACAGTAATTTCTCAAGGTGCAATGACTTGAAGAATGAACAGTATAATTTCTTTTCTTGATAATATTTTATATTCGCAGAAAGATGATCAACTATAACATGGCTTCTGTTGGTTGCACAGGTGCTCATTGCTTTATTGCGCTGGGGGAGATCTATAGAGTTGCACAGATCTTACATTTATCTTTGCAATCTTTCAAGCCTTGGGTTCTTGCAGATCCTGGAATGTTGAGTAAAATGTTAGTTTGTTGGAACAACTGCATTAATTCATGGACTAGTGGTTTAGGAACAGCTCTTGCATTGGTTGTTGACAGCAGTAATTCAGATGCACCTGTTGCTACAGTTCTTCTCCAGTCTATCATTAATATTGATGAAATTGAGGTGGCCAATCTTCAAAGTTCTCCTCCCAGCGACAGGATGACATGTAAACTTACCCTCCTGCCGACTAGCCTTGTACCAGGTAATGCTTATCCTGCACCTACCTCTTCCCAGAAAGGATTTTTTCAGCTATCAGATGTTTCTATCAATGAACACAATTACTTTCTTTACCTCTTGTAGGAATGGAAGTGGTGATTTGGGATGGTGATCACTATTTTGTTAAAGTTGCAAATCTGTGGGCTAATCGGATATCTTCTAACTCTCCCCAGTTTTCAGCTACTCGTGTTGCTTAAATAGGCAAAGAATGAAAAAAAAAATCAACAATTCTCCATCCTGTTGGTAACCTGTCAATGACGTCAGAACAGTATGCCCCTTTTGTCAATAACCATCCTGCTTCTTGAAGGTTGACAGTATTGGTCAATGATCATTCTTTTGTGCAAGTAGTATTTTGCACCATTTTTCCTGTAGTGCTTGGCAACGTCACGAGTATAGTACTGTAGTGAGCCAAGATGTTTTTCAGGTTTCCACCGCATTCTGTTTAGAATGGATGGACTAAAGTATAGCACATTGAAGTGTACAAACTGCGAAATCCAGTGGGAGTATGTAATAGAGGTGGAGATTGTAAGCTTCAAAAGACACTACAGAAATCAATGAAACAGAGATGAGGCTGTATTGAGCTGATTACAGGCTATATATGAGCTGTTTACTGTGACTTTCAGCGAGGTCAGCTGTTCTTGTTCTCCATGTTGGCAGGAGCGTGTATGAGTCTAGTTGACTCCATTGGCTTGTCGTCAGTAAACCTGGAAGTCGCCGACCACAGATTGAGGCTCGCTCTGGAACAAAGTGAAACGTTATCCGTTGTTATTGGAACGCAGTTATTTCCTGTTGAATTGTGTTGCAAGCACGCCTGAATGTCTTCGGAGATATTGCATTGCAACCAAATTAGATCTTTTGAACAACATAGATATTGGATGCTCCCATTGGAGCATGGGATCTTCAACCATTGACAGCCAACTGCAGAGGATCTGAACTGCTTTAGCTACGCCTGGGTGCCGAGACAACACAGATTCTCCCACCCTAGCTGCTTGCCTGATCCTTAGGTTCTTGATATTTTGGCCTGTTGAGAACCATGAACATCAGAGATGAACAAGCTTTGAGTCATCCCTGATGAAATATAAGCCAGTGAGGCAACTTAGCAGTAGGTAGTCAATAGCATGATTCAGAGAGCTCATAGCAATTACAGTGAATGCATCAATTTTTTCAGATATGCTATTGCATGTAAGAATCAAAATGCCTTGTGATATTTTAAGGAATTTTTGCAGGAAAAATGAGCTTGAAATCAGTGGCAAGAAGTTATACCATAACCTGAGAAGATAATGGCACGAGGAAATGAGTGAAAAGCTCCACTTATCAGTTCACCTGATAATCCGCCTGCCACCATGAATAACCTCGACAGCGATAGAATATAAGATTCTAAAAGCAGTCTGCCACCATGAATAACCTCGATAGTGATAGAATATAAGATTCTAAAAGCAGTGTTGTGGAAAACGGTCGATGATCGCCGGAATAGTGATGAAGTCACTCTCTGTTGAGACCTTCATATAATCATATCACATCTAGATGGTTGCTAAGTCATGCTCGACAAAATTTAATGGCAATTTTTTTGCAAGGGGCTGGCTCATCATCTAAATCAAAATAGTTATTGAGCTGAGCAATCTGATTCCAACTCAAATCGTGTGAAGCAACAATTGCACAAGAGGATGAACAGAACGTGTAATATCCCCAAAAAAATATAAAGTTGTAGTTTCGGTTTTTGTTTGGGCTCTTATGGAGAAGAAAGAAAAGAGGATTTAAAGAGAAAAGTGTTTAGAATTGGGCCAAATTGACCTTGGTCTTGGCCCAATAACCCAGCCCACTTTCCCACCTATTTCTCTAGGAAGGGTGACTGGTTTCCTCCCCTCTCCCCACATTGCCGCCGACTCCCCCTCTCCCCAATGTCGGCATGCCCTACTCATGAACATGAGTATGCACCCTCCTCCGTCTCTACAGCACCTTCTCCTCCATGGATGTCCTACACGGTAGGCGGATTTAAGAAGCGAAGATGAAAAAGGGAACAAGGGGGAGAAGAGGAACAAGATGATGGGTTCAATTGGAGTTTTCTCCCTCGCCGCCTTTTTGGTTTATCAAGGAAACCCTAGGTGAGAACATTTGTGATTTTCCTCCCTATGTTCTTACATGTTTTGGACGAGTTAGAGCCGGGAAATCAAAGGGGATAAGATGTGATGCGCCAATTAATTGAATCGCTAGTTGCAGTTTGTTTCAGATTGTGGTGTTTACCTAGGGCAGAGATTTCCCCTATGGTAGAGGCGTGATAAGGCTATGATGTCTTTCAGAAAGTTGTAGATAATGATGTAATCTAGCTCTCAGCCAATGTTCATGTGTTTTTATTGGATGGTTTGGGAGATATCTAAGTATTAAGTATTAAGTCAGGTTTATAATTTCTGATGAAATCTGGACACAAGTAGACTGAACAGTTTTTAAAGGGACTAAATGGCCGAATTAGATTTGGTCCATATTTACAAAGTTGTGGGTTTTGTTTTTATCTTTCCAGAGTAAAGTACACATCGAGGAGATGAGTAAAACTTGAGATATCGAGTTTTTACTATCTACTGTCTGAATTTCTGGACAGATTATAAGTCTTGCTTTCAACTGAAGATTTGACTTAGTTGATGTCACAATTTGGTTATGATGTCTTTAGTAAAGTTGTAGATCTTATTCTGTAGATTTCCAAAATGTTATCTTTTTTATGTTTTGAATAGTATAATGAAAGTTACAAAATTAATAAGACATACTGCTCTTGTGGGCAGATTCTCAGTTTTCATGTAGTTTTCGAAGGGGGTTTCTGGTGTAGGAAGCGATTGATGTATTTTTGTATGAGTTTTCCATATTGTTTGTAGCTAAATAAGTTATTGTACAGGTGGTTTAACTTCCGGTCACAACTAAAGCCCGCCATCTTCATCGGTAAAGACAAGTGGATGTAGCGGTGGTGCTACCCTTTACCTTGTTATTGGTTGCCTCCACCATAATTATTTTTCTGAACCATAATGATATCTTAATGCATAAACATGATCTCTATGCTTGTTCATATTGTGGATATTTAATTTTTGCATTCACTAGTTGCGTATATAAACTTGAGACCGTTGAATTGTAGAATAAATGTTGAATTGTAGGTTTTTCATATCCTTGTATTATGATGAAGAATGTGTGTGAGCATGGTATGTGCAAGTGTGCCATCATTATGCATGAAGGATGTACTGCATCTCATGCATTGGAAGTTATGTCACACAACGTCGTGACCGTACCGGTACACTACCGTTCGTTCCCGAGAAGGGGTTCGGATAACTATGCATTCATATGGAAGTGATATTGTGGCTGATGTTAAAGTGTTGTTTACGTATTATACATGACAATGTTATCGTAAGTGTTAACTTACTTCTATTAATCTTGATGATAATTCTAATGCACTCCAATAGCTTGTTAAAGAATTCACTTGCCAAGATTTATTCCCATCCCCTTACAGTTTTTTTCAGGTACATGTTGCTATCTGTTTGCATGAAGGGATGAGAGTAGCCTTGCACCTCTATACACAATGATCTCACATTTCTTATGATGTGGACATAAAACAACTGTTATGATGTCCTAATAGATTAATTAAACATTAGTCTTATAGTTTGTAGCTTATCAAACTCTTGTTGGTCGATTTGTATATATTAGTTTGTTGCTGTTGGACATAAACCCTTATGTAATTGTTGTTGCTTCCACGATGCTATCTCAATTAAAATAGTTGATGCCAAATTTCTTATTCTTTTAGAATGGTTGTTTAGTTCTTTAGCGGCATCCCAGACGTAGCCATGTGTAGTTTTTTTCTAGGGTGTTACAGATAGCCATCACACAAGCACACCACAAACACCAGTGGAAAATGGGCACAACCGAATAGCATAATAAAGATAGCATTGTTGAATACATGCTAAACATAGTTCTTGACTACCAGAAGCTTAACATGCTAAAGATTTTACAAACTTAGATGTTCAAAACTGAAACAAAACTTTCACTTGGCAACGATATGGCAGCAGAGGATTAGTCGAAGAGGCTCATGCCCAGGTCACCGTCAGACTCCTCCTCAGGCTCTTCCTTCTTCTCTTCCTCCTTGGAAGCAGCGGAAGCAGCAGCGCCACTGTCGGCAGCAGCAACAGGGGCAGCAACAGCAAACTTGCTGGGGTCCTGATAAGAATAGACAAGACAAATATGTAAGAAACTGTGGTGGTCAAATACCCAGGTTATTAAAATGAAGCATTAGGTCTCGTTGTGAATAAGAGAAGGAATCAATATTTATGCATTGTGAGTAAGAAAAGTGGAGTAAACTATATTCTCAAGGAAGTGCTGAAACCACTAAAGGCATATATCAAACTAAGTGAAATAGCCATGATAAATATTCAGTTTCTTTCACTAATTGATTGTTTGCATGCTAAATTAAGTAGCACAATCTGATTATCATATATAGACAATTCTTACGGATCAAGAGTTGAAGACACCAAACAGGGAAAAGGTGACACAGAAACTAGGTTACCTTCAAATACTCCTTGATCTTGTCAGCATGTGGGTACGAGTATTCAGTCTCCACAGCAACAGCAAGCACATTCTTGTACCCATTAAGGAACATGTGTGGCGCAGCAGCAATAGTTGGGTACGAGATTGCCAGGGACACTGAGGCAACCATAGAAACACCAGATGCAAACTTCTCCATAAGGTCCTCTTCAGTGAGGTCGAGCACCTCAGGGCTGAAGACTGACCCACTGTCGTAGACATTGGTGATCACCAGCCCATATGAGAAGGGGCGGATACCAAGCTTGGCAAGCAGGGCAGACTCAGAGGAGCCAACCTTGTCACCCTTCTTAATGAGCTCCACAGGAGTGATAATTTCCACAGTACCCTTGTTAATCTTGGTGGGGATGTTAAGCACCTGTAACAAGAGAGAACAGTGAGAAGCTGCATTTGACTGTGAAGATGAACAATATGTGAACACATCAACAACTGATCACCTGGAAGAAAGAAGTCTGGGAGGGATCCAGACCAGTGTTTCCAGGGGGAACCACCACATCAACAGGAGCAACCAGACCAACACGAGCAGGAGCTCCAACCTGTTTCATAGCAAAAAGCCAAAAACATCATCAGGGTTATTCCCTAATTCGAAATTACAAGTTCACAACGTAATGGCCTAGCTGCAATTCTCACATAGTTGCCTGGTATAAGCTACATTGTAGTAGAAAAGACTGCAGTGGAAAAATGCAAACAAAAACCAGCTAGACACATTAAGCATCAACTCACACATAAACAAGTCTTTTCACATCATGACCCAATAGCCAATACTATCACTATCTTTATCTATGGAATCACATTATGATATGACGAATGGGGTACTTGAGGAATAAATAGCATTGGAGGAATAAATTGTACTTTCACATCTAACAGAACATCTAATACAATGCATACATATAAAATACCACGCATAGAGCTAAATTCAAAGTGATAACATTCTGACACAATACTAGAGTAGGCCTTGCATAAACTAGCAGGACTCAATCAACCATCGAATTGGCACAACCTATTATTTTCGTCTCATATGATCAACTAAGGTACACAACAAATCCAGCTATTTCACTTACATAACAAATTATTCCCCTGCAACCCAATAAATCCCATCTAATAAAAACTATACACCATAAGTACTCTACACTATTAAATTTTTCCAGCGTATGGAAACACTATCCTATCCTTGGAGTGCATAGAACACTATTCTATTCTTGCATTGTACAATTGAATAGAAGACAGATAAAAACCAAATTGAAGTATATATACCTTGTACTTGGCGACCTCCTCACGGACCTCCTTGAGATCACCCTTGGTGAAGATGAGGCCAACGTTCCCAACAAGGAGGGGCATGAGTTCGAGGAAATCCTTGTTGCCGGTGTTCTCGGCGTGCACCTTGATGCAGCGGCGGATGAGGGTGTTCTTCCCCATGAGGACGATGGAGTCCCCCCTCAGACCCTTGCGGATCTCCTGCAGCTGGTTGGATCCGACGTTGTCCGCCACGGCGATGAGCACCTTGGTGTACTCGTCCAGCAGCTGGCACAGCTTCTTGTCGTACCTCACCTTCTTCTGCGCCTTGGTCAGCTTGATCGCCATCGCTGCGATGCGAGAGCGATCTGGGGCGGGCGTGGGTGGGAGATTGAGATAGAAGACGAAGTCGAGGAGGACCAAGCTCTCCCGCTCGTGGGGAGGAGATGAGCAAGGCGGACAGCTTGCGGCGGCGGCGTCGCTTTAACCTAGGGTTTCCAGGATTGGGGGGTGGGTATTTATATGGGAGGATGTGGTGTGGCTGACTTGGTGGGCCCGCTGGGCTTTGGAGGGAGTTGTAGCATCACCAACATTATCCCAATTTAAACAATAATAATAACAATAGGTTTCTATGTGAAAAAACAGATGGCGAGGTGCCCAAAATTAAAATCTCTAACCTCACCAATATCATTTTTGAACAATAGAGGATAGGGGTTAGGCCTCACTCTTAATCCACATGGATACATGATATGATATGATAGAACAGTAATGTAATAACAACTTGTTTTTTTTTAACTCGTAATAATAACACCTTGTTGATTGTTAAGGGGTGTCCATGAATTTGACTCTGCTCCTAAACTATGGGCGGCACGACAAGAGAAATAGGATATGGGATGAGATTCATGTTGGTAGTTAAGACGTGAAACAATTTTTTGTTTGTTGAGAACCACAATTTTGGAGATTAATTTAGGATATTGTTGATGATGCTTCGGCTTGATGAGGTTGCTCCTAATGCTTGACAATAGCCCCATCGGATAGGGGAGGACATAGTTCATGATGCTCCTACGCGTCAGGGAGTACGGTAAAATAAGTAGGGTCTGAGAGTGAATAGTAAGAGGAATCGGCCAATTGCTTCTCACCAATATTTACCGGCATCGATTTCAGTGCTGAGCACCATCCCATATGGGGGATATAGAGACGGCACCGACGAAAGGGCAATGATGAGAGACAAGAAACATGAGATTCGATAGGAAGAAGAGCAACCTAAGCAAGGATTTAGGGATTATTTTAGTTTAGGCGTTATTAAATACTTTTTGTTTGTTAAGGTCCCTGGTATAAAAATTCCTATCTATTAATTTAACTCTTCGGCATTTTATATTCGATGCTTTCAACACGTTTCGAGTAAATTAAGGATCACCTACCTCAATGCTGTAGCGTCGTCCAATCGAGGGATGGCAATAGAACCTATGTCATGAAGCTGCGCTTCTCACAAATTCGACCTTCAATAATGTTGCGATGACGGGGATTGCGCCATCGCCAGTGCAACGATGGGCACTATGGAGCACCCCCAACAAGAACGGTGAAATCTTAACGGTGACGTTTCTCCTCAGCAACGACGACGGACCCTAACAGCCTCAATGGCAGCAACTCTGCCTCCGCGACAGCGATAAAACCCCAATCGTGACATCTTCTCGACAACTTTGACAAAACTCAAAAGCGGCTGCTCTGCTGGACAATCACAGCTTCTAAACTGGTGAGGACGGCGACGGCAATGTTGAGAACGACGATTGTTGGCGCCGCCGCGAGATCCAGCCATAAAAAGATGTGAAATGGCGCTTCTGGATTGCACATTTGCACTACAACGTCAAATAAAAGAAACGACAGGGAATATCTATACACTGACAGATAAAGCTAGAACAACAAACAGTCAAAAGACTGGGGGAAGAGCACATGAAGTGGTATGATGTATTGAAATCTGAGAAACATTACATAACTAGAACGTGGTTGCTTAAATTGTAAGGCAAATCCTATGATTACACCATAGGAAAAACTGCTCATTTGAAAGCTGTAAAGGATTATACATAGCCAAGAAGCATCGTTTTTTGCCTAGTCAAAATCTGGCAAACCATATATATGCCGTAGTATCATCAACAAGCAGAGGCTGGTCGTCTAATCGTCCAGCTCAATAATCTTCACAACTGACGAATCTCCCATTTTCTGGCAGACAACAACGCGATCGTGCGATTTGATCACACCAGATGCTTTACCATGGTCAAGGGCAACCTTTAAAACTGACTCATTTGTAGCGCTGGTTGATTCAGCCTGCAGGAAAAGGAGAAAGATCAATACAAAGTCAGCCACTGCTGAATCAAGTTACTACCATTATTGGTTTACCCTAGCTTAAGCTGGCTGAATTATGCTTAGATGAACTCAATAAACCAGCAAATATGTTCTATTTAACCAAGCAAATTGTTTGGAACTGAACTGCATATACCGCTATTGATTGCAAACATTTGCGACAGATAACCTTGTTAATAACAGTGGAATATGATGCAAGCAAGAACGCTAGCACTATTTGATTGCACTATTAGAAATCTGCAAGAGTTCATCCTCCTCCCATGAAGGTCATGTTTTCTTTTGAAAAAGAATCCACCACTTATCTTTTGTACAAATATTTGGAATTCCAGTAGACAACAGAACAGGAGTTAACTTACTGGATGGCGAGGATCAGCAAGCATTGGAAAGAGACCTCTAACGATGAGTGACTGTCTTGCCTGAAAGAATAGCATACAAGAATATATGAGTTACAATAGTCAAGCGCTAACCAGATAACACACAAAAAGCAAGTCACATAAAAAAGATAGGAAAATTATAATAGATATAGAAGGAAATGGCTGGTCACGTACTTCAAATGCGCCTGTGAAACTCCACCTCAGTTGGTTTGTTTTTAGGCGAGGAATGACAACAGATAGAACAGGCATGGTTGGCCTATACTTAGCAATTAGTCTGCAGACATTACAGATACCAGGTGAAATATGATATTAGTATTGATTAAAAACTACAAAATTATCCTGATTATATGTCATCTTTCTACCTTGCAGCGCGTCCAGATGATGTGAAACAAATGATGACAGAAGCCTTAACTTTGAGAGCAGCCCGCACCTGCAAAATAGGCAAGGAACTATTTCAGACTAAGAAACCATTAATTTATATAGAATTTGTGACCTAAAATGATGAAACAGCAAAAAATGTTTTATATTTGAACAGTAAACGTTAATAAAATTTGGAACAAGAAAAGAAACACACCGCAGAGGAAGCAATAGACTCCAAGTGGGTCATGGGCTCCCCAACATATTTCACAGTTCGCTTGAAGTACAAATCTTGGTTGAACACCTTCTCAGCCTGTTAATAAAATGGACAAACATATATCACAAAATGATCCTGCTAACAGACTGATACAGACAGAAAAACAGGAAGTGAATTTTCATTCTACTTGTTGAAAATTGAGAAAGCATAAAAGTAGAAACAAAATTCACCTCAGCACAAATTTTACCCACTATTGAGATAGTCTCAACTGGGTATAGACCACGGAGAGTCTCAGCACCAAGGAGAATGGCATCACTCCCTGAACAAAAATATATGGTTCAGATTTTTCAGAAGGCAATTAACGTGATCTGTTAACAACTCACCGTCAAGTACTGCATTTGCCACATCGGTAGCCTCTGCACGAGTTGGCCTGAGGTTGTCAGTCATACTGTCCACAACACGAGTAACAACAGCAGGCTTTCCAACCATGTTGCACTTGTGCAGAGCAGACTTTTGAAACAAAAACACCTAGAGCATGGACAGATAAAGATTAATTGGTAAATCACATCTCAAATAGAGAACAGAGCAATTCTTACTACATAAGTTAAGGACTCTGCCACTAAAAAGCTTCATTGCAAAAAAAAAAAAAAAAAAAGAAGAAGAAGAAGAAGCAGCATATGTATTCATTAATGAATGCCTTCTGCAATGCTAAAGGACGTAAAGATACCAACCTTTTCAGGTGGAAGATCAATTCCAAGGTTTCCTCTTGACAGAATAATACCATCTGCCTCTTGCAGGATTTCATCAAAATGATTCAAACCCTGGAAAAAAAAAAAGAGGAGTTGATGGGTGGTACAACAAATCAAAGTTGGCTCGGAATTGTTGAAGATGTAATGTGCATATACCTCAACATTCTCAATTTTGGCAAAAATCTGAGTTTGACTAAGGTCGCCTAACTTTGAGAGGAACTCACGTGCCTGTAATGTAAGGGGAGACTGTTCAGAATTTTCTTTTGAAATACCAAATGAAAAGCTACAGGAGACTTTATATATTGATACAGAAATGGAATCTTTTAAGTGAACAACAGAGAGCAGACTTGCATTACTTTCAAGCACAACACGCAAACAGTAAATATGAGAAAAACTGCATCTGTATACATGCTATAATTAGTCGCTAACCTGTCGCACATCTTCCGCGTGTCTTGTGTAAGACAGAGAGAGAAAGTCAATCTTGTTTGGAGCTCCCCATTTTCTAATAACCTGGAATCAGCACATGCTAAGCCTTAATACTATTACTACAAATGGTAACCCAACTTGAATATGTTATAAAGTAAATTTCAAGGAGAGATAAGATCATTACATCCTTGTCCTCATCAGACAGTGTGGGCAAGTCGATATGAATTTGAGAACAATGCAAGGTGAACAGTGAACCAGCCAAGGTAGCCGTATTTTTTATCACACAAACCACATCATCTCCTTTAATTTCAGAGACCTATATCAGGCAGTTTGGAGATTACGTATCAGATAATGTAGGCAGCAAGCAAATCCTACCAACAAAGGACATAACATATCACAAATGCGGAACTAGAATGTTGAAATTTTTTACCTCTAACCAAACTGAAGTAGTCTCGCTGCCTGTGAACAAGTATTGCCCAACAAATATTGTGGCACCTGGTTTCACAGCCTGCAAAGGAGAAAAATGTTAAAAAAAATTCACAAAGCAGATGCTTCAAATTGCAGTGATACAATAATAATATACTGCCACCGAATTTCAATAGATGACGACGAACTAACCAACGTCATTAAAAAAAAACAGAGGGAGTACAAAATTTCTCTAGAAGACATTCAAGGACTGATCTGCTTGCAACAAAAGTGACAAACAACATAAGATTTCATATAAAAAAACACTGAAAGTATACCTTAGCAAGACCATTGAAATTGATGGGCAGCAATTCAGAGGAGGCTTCTTGCCCCTGGTCAGGGGTGAGAACAACAGTGCCATTCTCCACAAGGGAGATAGCAGCTTCACTCTTGTTCACCACCTGCAACTCCGGGCCAACCGTATCAAGCATGACCTGCCAGCCACAAGCATATGTCAGTAAGCAGCAAGATTAACAGATCATGGACGTACTGCAGTACGGCAAATTGTCATGGGGGGACTCACAGCGCAGAGCTTCTTGGTAGACTTGATTGCGAGCTTGAGGTTTTCAAGGGTCTCCTGGTGGTACTCGGCGTCCCCCCACGAGAAATCGAACCTAGCAACTGCAATTTCCACAGGAAAAGAAACAATCACAAGCAAGCAGCTTTGATTAGAACATCACAAAGGCTACAGGGAAGAGAAAGATCGTGACTGGCTGATCCATTACCCGACATGCCTGCCTTCAGGCAGGAGGAGATGGTGTCGATGGCGCGCGACTTAGGACCCAGCGTCCCCACGATCTTGGTCATCGCCGGAAAAAAGCTCTGATTTTTTTCGCGAATTAGGTTATCAATCTGACCAACAACACATAAATCTGAGGAGAAGAATCGAAGGCAAGGGCCCTTACAGTCTTGGATGGCTCGAGGATGGAGGCCATCCTGATCGGCTCCTCCAGCAGCAGATTGGTCGAATGCATCTTGCCTTCGCTCCTCGGATCAGATCGGGAGGTAGACGACGGTAGCGAGCGTCGACAGCAGCAGCAAGCTCACCTTCTTCTTCTTCTTTTTCCCCAAGGAAATGAGGAATCAATCAAGACAGGGGCAGGGATGAGTGGGCTTCTGGTGGAATGAATCCAATCAAGACGACGCCTTTTTATTTGGGACAAGAAATGTGGAATAGCATATTCCGATGGGTTAAGCACAGTTAATTAAGCCGCGATATGACGCGAAACGGTGGATGGTGACACGCGGGTTTGGACCGCCACCCCCGCCTCCACGACCACCACCGGTTTCGATCGCTCTACCCAATTAAATTGGCTTCCAAAAAATCTTCTTTTTCCTCCAAAAATCCTTTTTTTAATCGGTCTCCTCCCTCTTCTTCCCTTCCACTATAGTTAAGAAAATGAAAAAAGGTTATGGTTAAAATGTTTTCTTATAAAAGCTTTTAAACGCTAATGTTGATGTTGTTGTTAAATCTAGATTGTTTTCTCTAACTCCCATCGAGTTAAATAAAGCTGCTGAGAAAAAAAAGTAGTGTTTTCTTAGTTTACATAGCGGTGGTCTCTAAGGATGTGAATGTTCCGCTTATTCGAATAAGCCATAGTAACATAAACAATACAATAGAAAATAAAAATAATGTATAGATAATACTTTTAGATATACATTATTCGTGATTGAAAATCTTATATTGAAAAACATCATAATAAAAAAACCCTCAAAATCCTTAAAATTAAGTTAAAAAATTAAATTTTCATAACAACTTATAAAGCCAATGCCAAAACCCTATGAGGCTTATAAAACAATCAGCATGTCTAAGTAGGAGATGAACCCCGTTAACCTCACGATTATCTGGTCACTGAGTGTGTTCTAGCAGCACAGGTCTAACACAAGATTTGAAGATCTTAGCTTTAGGTTGCGCGGCAAATTTTTTTGAGACCAAATTGTGGAAAATGCGAGTGCCCGCAGTTTAGACAAGCCTAATCAACAGCCCTTTTGAGGGGGGAAAAGAAACAATCTAGACTTTGATTTCACGCCCCTTTTTCTTCGCATTCTCGCTGTCCATTTCACCTTTGTTTTCCAGAACATTGTTTATGAATAAACTGACGCCTTAGCAGTTTTCTCCTAGATACTATTCTGTTTCTGCTTGACCGGAATCAATGGATTCCGTTTTCTGCTTCTAGAACAGATGTGTTTGGCACGCGAGTGCCACTGGTATTTGATTAACAAGTGTTCTTCCGTCATCAGTCATCATCAATTGGTCACAGCTACCCATTTCCAGGGCTCCGGCTTTGTTTGAGAATATAGTTGACAATTTATGGAGAAACACAAATGCTAATCGTCAACAGGATTTAGAAACCCGAACTGCTACTTGAGCACGTTTGAGTTGTATACATAACAAACTTGTCTATCAGAAAAGAATAATAATAATATGTATTATATTGTAATATATAGTAAGCAAATTCAACGATGCACTTCAATATTCTATTTAAATGTAGAATTAGGCAATAGCGCATTCTCTTTTCCTCGTCTTAAAGAATTGTCTGTTCATGTATCGGGACTTCAGGAGCATGCATCAAGATTGAAGATTTGCAAAATATGATCACTTTCAAGCCCAGGCATTGAGAATCTGAGATAAGTACCCCCACAGAATTACCAAGAACCGAAGAGCTGCTTTGCTCTCGAGTCTCGACGTAAAATGAAATAAACCCTTTGTCAGAAGAAATCCTGGCAAACGTGGTTGAAAATAACAAAGTAAAATAATGTAAAATAAAGTAAGCAAACAGGAAACATTGTAGAAAAATCAAGACAGTGTCTTTTCCATGATAAACAAAGCTAGTGCCGATAATCGTGCAACAAATTTTTAACTGGGATTTGAGGAAGAGGTCTCTTTCTGAGTGAAGGAAATGTCAAATCCACAACTTCAGCTTGACGTTCGTCCAGTCTAACAACACAACATACAATCGATTGTTCAAAACAAAAATAAAATATAACGTTGCAGCAGAATTTCCAAATATAGTTATTATTGCAGACAGTTGTGATTAGTTCCAGGGTGGAACAACAAATAAGCTTTCCTTCAGCTCATCCTCCAACCTGCTTTACTGCATCTTTTATCCTGCACCAAGGAAAACAATGAGGCACATCAGCATCTGAAAGAACTTTGTCATAGTTCAGTCCAAAGAAAGACAGGCATGAGAGGGAGGGAGGGAGGAAAGAGGGAGAGGGAGAGGGAGAGTTAGTTGTACTAAACCATGTAATTAATGACTGCAGAAAAAATACAGTTTCTCTTTGGACATTCATTAACTCAAGTGCACAATTGAATCAAAAATAAAATAGTAGTGCCCCTGCATAGTCCAAGTTGTACTGGAAACCTTAATGGTAGTATGGTACAAGTATCAGTATGGTGATACTCATACTTCGTCATAGATCATGAAGCTTACTGAACTCAAAGTACAAAACTATGGTGATAACAACTATACAATGTAAGCAACATGCAAAATGGATTGAAGTACACAGGAACACAACAGCACTGTGTATCTATGTAAAATCCAGAGCGGTTGTCTAACTCGACATGGGCTTGCTTTCAAAAGTCTGATCAATACTGATCTGTTATCTAAAAAAAGAAGTGTGGGTCTCTAATGTTAGTGTATACAGCACCAAAATGCAGTTTAGACTTTCGTCTGGCTCACAAATTCTGGGGCTACCTAAGCACAGGATTCAGTGCCTCCAAAATTTATGCGATCAACAAATCTGCTGCACTATTGGGGCTTCCTGGTGTAACATCATACAGGTCATATTGCCTTTTGCTTTTGGCTGACTGGGAAGGGGAATAATATTGTTGCATTTAGTTAGTTTTGATTCTTCCATATGTCATGTACGGACGTACGTACAGGCGCAGACGTGACATACGCCGGGCGGCTGAGCGCGCGACGGCGTCCTCCAGTGGCTGAGAAGGAAGGAAGCGATTTTGTTTCTATCTTTTGTGTGCTCCCTAAATTAAGGATAGCCTTCTATTTTCGGTTGGGCCAATGGCCATATAATCCTGTAATCAGCCCTTTGTGGGTAAGAAAAGATTATTATCTCTAATCCCTCTCTCTCTCAACCGAAGCCACCAGCGGAGGGGCAAAACCTCTCGGTGAGGACTGGAGCGCGACTACGAGCTACGTAGTCGCGGTCCGGCGTTGCTGGGAAACGACGCACTTGACATCCATAGGCAAGGAAAAATGCCTGCATACATCTTGCACGCAAAAATAAAAAGGCTAGTATTTATATGTTCAAAAGATTGGTGAATTCCAGCAAACCAAACATTATGGTCGATAAGCCATTTAACTAAAATCTGTAGCATTTTCTAACACCATATTAAGACATATAACATAGGTAGTGTCGCTGGTTTGATGGTCTCAAATTTTAGCATGAATTTAAACAGCTACTAGAGTAGCTAAAATTCAACACACCTCAGAGAGCTGTTGTATATCTGATAGCCTCCATAATTGTACTCTCCAGTTTACTCTCAGCAACCCACAAAGAGCTTTTCTTGCGCAAGAGCTCCCTGTCCTCAGCCTTCTTCTGCTCTCTGAGCTTCTCCTTCTCCCTCCAGCTCTCCAGCTTCTCAGCTCTTTCTTTCATCTGTACACAAACTTCTCATCTCCGTTATATACAAGATGGTTGAAACAAAGCAAATCGGCAGAACATGTAGTAATACGCCGACTTAATCCTCTAATAGGATGATACAAAGCAAGCGAGGCAATCGTCCGACTTCCACTCCGGCAAGGCATTTCATCAAACAGGTCATGTGCAAGGGCGAACACGAAAATGGCAGGGAATAAGCGGGGGGTGAGGGGCAAGGGTACTCACAAGGGCTTGGCGGAAGTCCTGCTCGAACGCCCGCCGCTCGGCGGCGCGGGTCTGCGCGGCGGCAGCCTTGGCGGCCTTGCGCTCCTCGTTGGCGACGCGGGCGGCCTCGGCGCGGGCCTCCGCCTTCCGCTGCCGCTCGGCCTCCAGCAGCTGCATCTCGTACGAGTACTGCCTCCGCAGCTGCTTCACGTCGCGCGCGTAGCCCTTTCGCAGCCGCTCCAGCCTCGCCCACGCCTCACGGGGGTCGCCGCCAGCGGGTTTCTCCCAGCTGCCGAGATACTCGCTCGGCTTGGAGAACTCGTGTGGCTCCGGCCTCGCCATGGCCGGCGCGGTGGAGTGGAGGCCGCGGAGGAGCGGGCGCAGGAGGAGGTGGTGGCGCGGCCGTGAGGAGGAGAGCGCCATCGCCGCCGCCGACGACGAGGGTGCAGATCGCCGGCGAGGTGGAGCAACAGGTGGTGTGGGATGAGAAACCCTCCTGCGGCTGGGCTCCACTAGAGCACTAATGCTCTTCCCCCCACCATTCATGGGCCAAGGCCTGCTTGATACGGTGTCTTCTCGGCCCAATTAAACTGGGGCCCACGCAAGAACCCAACTAAGCTTGCACGGTGAGATTTTTGAGAGTTGAGACGCTGTAATTTTGTATGAATCTGAGTTTCACAAAAACTAATTCATTTCCAGAACTTTGTCACAAAATTGTCAATTTAATAGGTGGTGAAAGATTACGGGGCTGTTTGGTTAAATGCTTCATTTTGCCAAACTTTTTGAGCTAAGTTGTGGCATGCCACAACTTTTATGGCTAAGAAATTGTTAGCCACATGTTAGGCAAACTTTGGCTACAAATTGTATCTACGACAAGTGGGGATACTAAATTAATTTTTGTATGTGGCACCAAACCAAACATTATACTAACTTGGTCAAACCTTCCTGCCAAAATTACGGTATATTGTGGCCATGAACCAAACAGCCCCGTAACAATTTACAAGAGCAGGAGATTCTAGCCCGTAACAATTTACAAGAGCAGGAGATTCTAGCAGGATTGAACGGGTTTCGGTCTCGTTTACAAAGCTCATTTATATTTTTTCCTACTTATCAAAAGGGGACATCATAATTTTATTGCGCTTTAATTTTTTTTTTATGAACAGCTATTGCGCTTTAATTTATTTAGCTCGTTTAGCTCGAAGTGGAGTAGTTTGAATGTTCGGTTCAAAACTACAGAAAGACTACATGATCCTAGACAATATGGAACGAAACACAGAATCCATTTTAGGATTCCTAAATTTAAAGATGTGAACTGCTCTTTCCTGCTCCAATTCTCACACAGCCATCGCACATCAACACAAGCAAAATGCAGAACATTTACCAAGAAGCATTTTAATCTGAGGAAAATGCCGAGGCTATATATAAAGGATATCATAGCCACTAGGTGCAAAAGGCATTTCTATTTTTTTAGAGAAAAAAAGGGGAAAAGAATTCAAGACAATAAAGTGTATGGAACATGGCTTTCAGGTCCAATGTCCTATATAACACGTAACTAAGAGCAACCTAATTCTATAATCCTCCCCTTAAAAAAGAAACCACCTACATAAATGGTAAACGGCTTTCGATGAACCATTCATTCGATTAATATATGTACAGTATGAACTTCGCCGCAACCTTAGCAGTCAAACCCATATGGTAGCTAAAGGTGTATCCAGTAATCAACGCCAACTCCCAAACGGTCAGTACTGACAATACTATCAAGGGAAATTTTTCCCTCGTTCCTTCTTGGTGTGCTTCGTAGATGACCTCTACAATTCCACCTAAACAACAAAGTGTGCTCAGTACCATGAACCAAAATACCAAATGCTTGCTAAACTGAAAACTCAGGTAGTATTCAAAGAAAAAAAATGTTGTGCTTACATCTGATGACAATTAGACAGCTGCGCTCTGCATATGAGCATATCTCAGGTAGAAAGTTTGAAGCTCATCATCGCCACTCCCGACAAGCACCACAACTCCAACTGGCACCATTTGCTGGTTCTTCACTTTCCTCCCAAGGTGAGCAATGACGATGAATCTGCAGTCCACATACTGTGCATTTGAGATCAGGTGGTGGCTGAGGATTCTTGCACTTGTCACATCCTACCTCATCAGAGGCGGAGTCAATAGCTGGGAAATGCATGTTTGAGGCCCCATCTTCCAGCATGAAAGACATTTCGTCAAAACCAATTCCTTGTTGATCCAAGCTTCCTGTGCCATCATCTTGCAGGCTACTAGACATCCCAAATGTATTATCAAACTGTGTATCATCAGCTTCAAGTAGCTCGGTGAATGAGAAATAGGTCTGTGGCTCATATTCGTCAGCAACGCTGCCACAGCTGGTTTCATTCCACGGGCAATTAGCTGCGAAATCAGAAGGTGCAGCACAGGCATTTCCTTGAGAAAAATCCCACCCCAACAGATCTGAAGGATCCACACCATCAGCCTCTGACAAGGAGAATTCATTCGAATGACTGAAATTGATGTTTGCATTCCCTTGAGATTGATTCTGGATATAATACTCATCCATAGGAATGCTGGCTTGGTCAACATATTCACAATTTTTATTGTGTCCCCTCCTTACAGATAGTTTCTGATTAATACCAGTGTTAAAGTTCACCATGTCCATTGATAAATCAGCATCCATTGTTTGTTCTCCAGGTTCAACTCTGCCATATGAAGCAAGCAGTGGATCTTGATCTGCTACAGCAAAATTCTCCTCACTAGAAAGCATAGTTGACTGTGATGACGTAGTGATGGTTTGTTCACTGAATTCTGGTTCAGGCTTCTTATAATCATCTGAATGAGGACATTTTGGTATGGCTCGTCTTCGGCATCTGCAGCATCGGTATTGAACCACTTGAAATATCTGTTCTTCCTTAAGTTGCAAGGCATCACCATGAAACCACTCTGAACGAAGAGGAATATCAAGAGGTTAAAATCTAACAGATAACACATACATATTTATACATAACTTGAGGCTACAATAATGATAGATGGGCTTACTTTGGCACCTCTCGCAGCGGACATACAGGAAATCTGGGCAATAAGCTTTACTGCAGAGACAACAGGTAGGTTTTATTGGTGATCCTATACCATCCTTGCCTTTTAGGATAACATCTTTCGCCCTGAACTCATCTCCGTTGTCATTACTATTTTTGTCAACAGTATTTTTCTTCCACACGAGACCAAAGTATTTAATATCTTGAACCTTCTTGGGTTTTCTCGGTTTTTCTGGCTTGGGTTTTTTAGATTTTGCCTTAGGTTGGGCTTGCGCCCCTGCAATATTCTGAGTTGCCGAATTCACAATTGGCTGGGCTTCCACCTTTGCAGTTGGATGTGCTTCTACATTTGCAGCTGGCTGAGTTTCCATCTTCACAATTGGGCAGGTCTCCTTCTTGACCACTGGCTGGGCTTCTACCTTCGCGATTGGATGAGCTTCAACCTTTGCGACAGGTTCAGCAGAATGTGAAGAACCAACCTTAAAGATTATTTTGGGAGCTGCCACTGCTTGGTGGACATTACTCTTCTGTTGAGGCAGGATGAAACTTGCGTTTGTATTGTAGTTTGTAAGCATAAGATTACGCTTCTGAAGGCACAATTTGCATGTTAAACTGGGAGCAGCATTGCCTTCTTTGCTACCAACAGACCTTAATGTGCACTCTTTATGACAATTACCTGAAACATTGTTTTAGTTAGCACTATTGTGAGTCCATACTAGAAAAGTCAGTAATTGATCAATTCTTTTCTACTATAGGAAATAGCAAAAAATGTGGGCATGCTATAAGCCCATACCTTGACACGAGCTGCACTTTACGACATCCCTACATGAGATTAACAATAAGAATATATAAGAATTAAGATAAAACCAATATAGAAATTAAGATAAAACACAACAATAATGTGCAGAACAAAACCTGAAAGCAACGTCCTTCTTGCATGAGGTGCAAGGATATACATCATCCTTGTGAAGCAGATAGAAGAAAACATCTCCAACAAATGCTTTTACTCGCCTTCGGTAGAAATTGGCGAAATAATTAGAGTCCAACATTCCTGGAGTAGACAACGAACTAGCCCCAGCTTTCTGCTCAAAATCTCGTAGCAAGTACAGTGGGATGTGGTTTTCAGAAAACCAAAATTTTCCATCCCCATCCTGATTATCTTCTGCTTCCAAAATATTCTTTGTTACACGAACAGGAAGATGCTTCTGGTTGGGAAACTTAAGTGCATATCGTATCTTATTGTCAACTATTTTTTTATCGCAAATTACTGCGTTTCTGAGAACAGAAAAGTCAGAATCTAAACTTTTCCCATCTGAAGGAACTTGATCTGGAGGGATGAACTCCTTCCATCTTATGTGGGCATCAAGATATCTAACCTGTGAGATATGTATATTAGGAATGCTAATGCATAGCTTGATCTAAAATTTCAATACATCATGATAGAAAATACTAACCTGAAGAGCAAGTTGAGATGAATTCTGGCATAATCCAACACATGCTCTCCAAGCAAATTGCCGAGTTCGTCTTGGACAATTGGAGCCTTCATGGTAAGACAGACCGGGCATCCTTTTTTTCCCACCTAGTGAGCGAGAGATCATTTCAACTTGTTCTCACCTTGAGAGAGAGGTAGGGATGATAATAATAACAGAAAAACATGTCTAATACCTTGACGAGCAGCTTTTCTAAGGGTCAAAATTGGTATAGCTCCCCTCTGTAAGATACGCTTTGAAACATTTCCTCCACTCCACCAATTCACTTCTTTCCAGCTGTTGTCATCATCAGTAACAGGACCTGATTCAGATGCCATCGATCGTTTTCTGCCCCGCCTTCCTCCAGTTCCACGTTTTTGGTATGCAGCAGGACGGGATGCTCCAACAGATGCACTAGGAGATTCCATAGGCCAATCATCTATTAGCTTCAGCCAACTTGCAGAAAATGTTACACCACGAATGTTACTTTCCAACTGCAAAAAAGATGCCAAGAAAAGAAAGAATATAAGACAATAAGATCTCAACCTATCTGTCATTTGTATCTGTTTTCCTCTGAGTCACTGACACTTTTTGAAACAACATTTCAGCAAAAAAAATCTCAAGATTACTTTAAAACTATTTATTGCATGTCGAGCTTTGATTCCCAAGAAGCACTTAGCACATGACATAATTAAGCAAAGTATGACGCTGTATTTTCAATGTTCCATGTTCTACCTACTAAGAATTTATGTATCGAGTTCCTTGTATTGTCCAAGAGTTGATTTTAGAATTTGTCAATCTAGTCTCCACCAGTGGCAGATGAGAAGTAGTCACTCATATGCCTATGACATTTGGGGCTAGGTCCCACATGTCAGTGAGAAAGAGTGGCCAACCCTTCATGCTCAAGATGCATAGAAAGACTGAAAAATATGATACCAGAGATTCGAAGCTATAAAAAAACACAGTACAGCAATGCAAGTCTTTCATGAATTTCCTTTTATTTTCCCATCAGTCATGGCATCATATCCAGGCAAAATAAGATAAGCTCAGGTTTGAAAGAAATTAACCAGAAACTAGTCAATACCTTAGATTCAAATAGTTCACAATAAAACACTAGAAATGCATATCCCAGTAGTTATTTGTTTCTAAATGTTAACTGCTGCCACAATTGGGAAGTAATCGAATTTCAGGTTTAAAGAATTCACGATATAACGCATTTGAATGGTTTGTGTGTACAACCAAGGATACCAACACTCCAACAGAGTGCGGAGTGCCTAACGCCCTAACAACCACTCTATTCTTAACAGTTACCTAAGGTCATAGTTAGAAGCTTCAGAATATGTTAAACATGATGTCACACTTTGAGAGTTATAAATTATAGACCATATATATCGTGAAATAACTGTAGAATATTGAGAAGTATCAAAGAATGCTGAAACAAACATGATTTAAATCCAATAACTCACTTCAAGCAAGAGGGGTATTAAATTTCTGCAGTTGGAAGCGCCCTTTAGTTGATTATACCACTGTTCTCTCCGCTGCAAATCTTGTAGTGGACCAACTAAAAGGCCACGCAAACTTTCCTCCATGTGGGTTAAGTAAGTTAAAATGCTGGGGAAATGGCTCTCACAATTCTTGATTATACGCATTCCGCTAAGGATTCGAGCAGATCCTTTAGAAGCATTTGCGGTGGCCATGTTAAGAAAACAAGCCTTTTTAGTTCCACCTGCAGAACTTTGACAGGCAAGGCACCAACCACATCTATCTCTTGGGACTTCCATAACCTTCTTTTCAGTACTTGGCCAAACAAATTGTAAGGCTGCTGAGGAAAATGCTTTCATTTGTAGAGCACAGTCAGCAGCAAGTTTCTTCCTTTGGTTTGTGGTCAGATGAGAAGTTGGAGCCTTACCTTCATCAGATTTAAGAACAGCTAGATTGGCAGCAGCAGATGCTGCAACATTGCCGTGAATGTATAGATTCATGTAAGCCTGTGGTCTAAAAGACGAGAATTTAGCTGTCTTGCCACTACTCATGTTTTCAGTAACTAGCTGGACAGGGGGCTTGCTTTGATAAGATGGGCAGATCAAGTCTTTCCTTGCAGAAGAGCTCTTAATATTTTCTCTAGACGTACCATTACCAATTACTGAACCACACAAGTCTGGACGAATTAATCCATGTGCTGGCTGTGCTTGTGTTATGTTAGGCATAGCTGTCGCCATAGACGCGCTCTGGTGAGAAATTGAGGATGTCCCACTGGGGCCAAAAGCTCCATTTCTGTATGTATTATCTACATAGTTCTGAGCCAATGGTGTTTGCGTAAAAGCTTCACTACTGTTAGCTGAGCACGTCGTGAATTGATTTTCAAGACACACATTTGTCTGGGAAAGCACTGCTGACTTACTGTCACCGCCATCTTTCAAAGTTGCCTGAACACTTCCATTATTTGCTTTCACTGGAGTAACGGTCAATAGTATATTGGACTGTGGTGTTAGGCTTCCACAAACCTCTTTACCTATTTTTGATCTCTCATTCTGAAATATATCAAGTAGATGACTCCAGTACTCTGTCATTCTCCTACATATGTCTATATGTGCATCTGAAGAGGCAAGTATTTGTAGGACTTTGGCAACATCAAGATGATTGTAATATCTTGCACAAAACTCCGCATCTGGAGATGTTCCAACCCTGCATTATTTGATGGTATTAACAGTTAGAAAGCATAGAAGCGTAACAGCTGGATTACTATTAATTGTTAAACACTCTCAAATAAGTACCGTGTTACCAAGTAAAAGTAATATAATTCTTCCCTTGTAATGTAATATTTAATCCATCCAACTTTTTGGTGCTGACAT
This sequence comes from Leersia perrieri, assembly GCA_000325765.3. Lineage (NCBI taxonomy): Eukaryota > Viridiplantae > Streptophyta > Magnoliopsida > Poales > Poaceae > Leersia > Leersia perrieri. The sequence continues at coordinate 1,621,478 of CM002478.1, forward strand.
GTTTAATCTTATTCAGAGATGAAAAAAAAATCCTATGTTGCAGATTAATGAGTTAGCAGTATTAATCATTAATCAATAAGAGACCTGGTGGTGCAGAACGAATGTTAGTAGACGGCTAGACGCCAAATGCAGAAGGATGGGAATGCAAGAACTTACACCAGCAAATAGTTGCAGCATCCAAGGAAGCTCCTACCACACATATCAATGCCAAAAAATTGAGCTCCTCTTGCACCACGCTCTATTCTTGAAGAGGTTGGTCCAAGCTTGTTAACCACACATTCTGGACAAAACCAATCCCCCTGGGGTAGGAAAGCTTTGTTCTGACCAATACATCTTGAGTGATATGCCCATGGGCAGCCATCACAGCATACCAAAGTTCCATCCATTCCACATATCCGGCAATCATCACTGTTGTCATCCTGGGAAGCATGTGCTGGAGCGGCTTCTGGATTATTTCCATTTTGGTCATTTTCCAGATTCTCTAAAGCGTTGAGCTTTTTGTAAGCTGAAGCCTTTGAGCCTCTGGTCGAGATTGATCTTGGTCCAACCTCCGCAGAAGTACTAGAATCCATCTCATATTCCATTTCTTCACTGTAGCCTTCCCGATCTTCCAGTTCAGTCTTGAGTTCTTCTGAATCAGTGACATGATCACATAGTAGTTGCAGGATCCTAAGCTTCAGGGTAACAGGAAGCTTATAGTACTCAATGGCTAGGACACTTCTACCAAACCTCCGACCTCCTAGATCTTTAATAACACCCATGAGATAGAGGTACTCTAGTAAGAAAGCTGGCCAAGTCAATGAATCTAGTAACGCCCAGTCTAAATACCTGCAATTAATTCAAGAAAAATGAAAAGGTCAGCAGTAAAATAACAAGATATTCATGACAACAAATAGGGGAAGGTTGAGGACTACATACTTCAAGCAATTTGAAGCCAATTTTGATCCTTCAGAAGATTTGGTCTCAAGATGCCGTCTAAGTGCCCGCAGTAGTGAGACGTGTACAGCATCCAACAATGTATTCTGTGTGGTGCAATTAATGGATGACACAAAATCATCCAGCCCAAATGGACTGAGGAACAGCTGGACACTAAACGATCGCAGGAAGTTGTATACAGAAAAAAGATAACTTATGGCCTCCTCTGGCACAGCAATGTCCCCTGAAGACGGAGGCAACTCCAGGATCTGAACTGGTGGACAATGCTCTTCTGGCAGTTCTTTAGCGTGGTTTGATGAATTGCTTGAAGATTCGACATCCTCAGAAGCATCCGAGCCAGATCCACTCTGCTGCGACTCATCAGGCTTAGTGGAAACCTCAGATTCATTGACCCTCTGCCTAGTACATGGTGGCCCTTTCACCTCAGTGGCGCCACCGGATGAAACTAGCAGGTCCAGCTTCCTCTTCCGGCAGCTCACCTTCATGCCAAATGCACCATTCTCCTCGCCAACGAGTAGCAACTGGAGCTGAGCAAGCTCAAAATCTTCACCCTGCCCATCCTCAAACACCACACTGTAGACCCCTGTGCTGCTATCATAGGATGCAACCTTCCCAAGAAGAATTCGACCATGCCCGGTGACACTCCGGCTGATGTAACGGCCCACAAGACATTCCCCCTCCTTCTTCATCTGACAGCCACCGCCGGCAGGTGTAGAGGACTGCTGATCCACCACCAATCCGCCCTCACATCCTTCAATCTTTACCTCACTTGCCACAGCAGCAACCGTATGCAACTGCTCTGGAACGCCGTTCTCACACACCTCCATTTTCTCTTCCTTTGGCACACATGCCAGTGCCACCACATATTCCCCTTTGTCCAGCGTACTGCCCCCATTCACCTCCGCCTTCACCTCCCCTGGAGAAGGCGCCGCAGTCTGCTCTGCATCCACCACGCCGCCCTCGCCCTCATCCACCTCCATCTTCGTATCGCTCACCGGATTCGCCGCAGCATGCTCGTGCTCCACCGCAATGACGCCATCGCCCGCCGCCTCACTCCCGGAGGGCGCCGCAGCAGGGGGCTCTTCGCCCGCCGCCGCAACCGCGATGTCCCCTCCGATCTCGGCCTCGCGCACGTCATCCTCCGCCGGCGCAGGGGCAATCGCGGCGGCGGGAGAGGCGTCGTGGAGCATCCGATCAGAAACCCCCTGTGGCTCCTCCATAGTATCCGGATACCCCCGAAAACCCTAGCGAGCGCGGCTACAGGAGCATCCGCATCGCGAATCACGAGTCCCCGGTCGAGATTCCGGCGAGGATCATCCACCGGAACCCTCGCCGCCGCCGACGCAGATGCGGAGTCGGGCACACTCGACTTGGGGCTACGAATCTGGCAGATATATAGCTACGGAACTCGACCCGATTCTGCGGCGGCACGCGCGAGATCCACTCGCGATGAGTCGAACCCACCGGTGGTTATTGGATTCCGTCGCCGGCGGCTACCCCGAGTTCGCAACCCTACGCGGTGGCGGCGGCGGCGGCGGTGGGAGGCGAGGAGGCGAGGAGATGGGGGAAGAGAGGAGATGACACAGGAGGAGAAGGGAAGGGAAGAAGAGAAGGGGAGCGAGGCGAAAAGGGAAAGAAGTGAACCGCCCGCACGAGCGAGGCACGGTCGCACCCGAGCCTGGCTGGCTCGCGTCGGTCGGTCGGGCCCGTGCGTGCCGCCTTTCGAACCGGGGTTCGGGTCCGGTCGGTTGCGTCCGCACCCGACCCGCGTGGGGGGAGGAAGTGGGATACTACTTGGGTTTCGCTGTTTCGGGGGCGGAGTGGATGGGTGGGTGCGGGGAACGGACCGACCCGGTGAGGTGTGCGGTGTGCCCCTCGTGTCGTGTCGTGCCTGCGCCTGACGTCCGACCTGGCTCGGCCCGACCGGGCCAGGCCAGCAGCGCAGCACGCACGAGTGGGTGCGCGCGCGGGATGAGTGAGTAGCGTCTACTACCACGGCGGCGAGGCGAGGGCGAGAAATGGAGGGAGAGGGTGATGCCACTTTTCAAATTCAAAAGGGTGGAGGGAGTCAGCCAGCCAGGGTGGTGCCTCGCGTTGGCGTTTGCATAGGTGGAGAGGGGAATACCGGAGTAGCAGCAGCATGCGTGTGGCCGTGGGCGTCGTTTTCCCTCGGGACGGCCTTCTGCGTGCGGGGGTGTGACACACTTGTGTACGGGGGCAGTGTTTCTCAGCTTCCTCCTGGGCTTGGGCTCTCTCATCCACTTCTTGCACCTTTCACCGTTTGTACTTGCACGTATTTTGTCACATTGGCTTAATACTAGTTGTAGTAGCATTTATGTTTTACCAATTGCATGTGATTCTCAGGTGTTTATGATCACATCGAGCTATGTATAGTGTGTTTGATGGACTGTACATTATTGCACGTCTGCTTGTTACGCTATATGTAGCTGGTGGGCATGCTCAAACTGAGTAATAGTAATTCTTTTATTGTCTATATATTTCTCCAGGGATGTGGTTTAGTGCTATGTGTTTCCACCCGAAGCATATTGATCAGGATTGTGATGAAAGAAACAATCGTTGATTGCAGCCTTGCAGACACGTTTCTGTAGATCATGCTAAACTGTCAGCAAGCCGCAAAGTAGAGGCCTGCAGGGTGCAGAATACTACAGACATGGCCATGAGTAATGATGGATGGTAGTAGATCAAATAAAGCAACGTTAACTATACATATATCTGTCCGAAGTTCATTCCATATCAGTAATAGGTAGTAGCAAGATGGGGGTGGATATATAGAGTGCTCCATTAGTAGTTTGCTCTAGCATATTGACAGCATAGGTTAGTTTGAGTCATGCGGCAAACAGCAAAGCAAAATCATTAGTCAGGTGAACCAGCGAAAATAAATTCAATCCTCAGGCTCAACCGCGCCACGGAACAGGAATGCCGCTTCAGGTACATCCGGCGAGGCAACCTGCATCAATAAGATGATATTTTAAGGAGGTTGCTTACATCGATAGTTCAAATCTTAGGGTTAGAAAGCGAATTTCAATCAAGTAGAAATTATAAGGATGATTTGTCTTTGTGAAATATGGAAGGCGGATAAAAGAAATGAAAACATTTCCAGAGTTGATATAACTTAAATCCAATCTGCAAATTAGGGGGTGTTGAAATTCTGTGAGCTACATATTTGAGTTGGATTCTCAGTGAACTTTCGCTACTTTCCTAACAATCAGATGGGTTATCATACTTTTCATAGACTTTATGTTAGGTTTGCAGCATACATGGTGCTTAACTATTTATGTGACTACTGACTATGAGGCCGCAGGTTTCACTGATGCTGCAGGGAGAGCTCCATGACAGGTGATAGGGAAGAAGATGCATTCTGAATTTCTGATTCACTTGGATGCCAGAGAAAGATAGAGAGTAATGAAGAGGGAATGGACTTGGGAGGTTTCAAATACAATATAGAACTTATGGAGCAGTCAGGAACGTACCCACTGGACGAGAAAACCTGGATAGTGGTGATTGTGGAGCTCACTGGCTCAACCTTTTTCTAGACTAATAGTCCGAAGGAGCGAGGAGCATCCAAGGAGGTGTCTGGCACTGATACCCCAAACTCACTTGTCACTAGTATTTCCAAGGTAACATGAGCATGGGTGTGTTTCGTTGGATGGACAAAGGGGCAACTGAATTTATTCACATTGAGATTTTCTATTTGAAACAAGAGTGACCAGAATTACCTAACCATTTACATTAATGTAGTCCTTTGGGTGAAGAGAATTGCTCATATTACGAATAAAATCATAAAAAATCAATAAGTGTTTAATATCTACTCAATTTTTTTTCTCGTTAAGTGTTTTTCTTAACCAGCCTTCGAGGGGTATGCATGACAAACCAGTAAAAGCTGGAATGATTTTATAAGCTGAAACCATGACCAGAACACAGTTGAACAATGTGGTCAAATTATTACTTCTTCAGCAATTTTAATGTTGAATTTTATGGAGAACTAAAAGTCCAAAATTAGTATGTCAGGTTTTTAGCCAATAGAACTACTAGGAGGTGAGCTTTTTCTTCTATACATACGTTGTCATGACAATGGTTAGCTTTATTTTAACAGCCAGAAACTAATCTCAAGAACATACCCAACAGAAGGCTGAAGTTGCCATTTCCTGTAAAACACAACCATTTGTACAGGATTCTTGATTGCATACTCACCCTCCATCAATTGCCTGTGCAGAAACAGAATTATCAATTGATATAATGATATGTGCTTAGATTAAAGTTCCTAAAATGAACGATTTCACTAATATAGTAATTACTACTAGTACTATATATCAGAAACATTATTACTATAATATCAGTTAAAAGATGTATCAGCAGCATAAGAAAGGCTCCTCAGTTGGTAGCACCATTTACTATGGTGGAGCAGCATCTGAGTCTGGTGCTGGAGCCTTAGAGTTACTCTGATCAGACGTGCTTGGGGTGTGCATCGATTGTGGTGGGGCTTTGGGGTGGCTTATGTCATTGGTTTGATGGCAAGCAATATCCTTCATATGATGCAAAGCAAGATGCTGCAGTTTGTCCAAGATAACCATGATGTCATCACTTGTTAGATGGTCCTTTTGCCTTAGACGCTCATATAACGAGCCAGTCTTTGCAGCTATTGCCCGGAAACCATCATACTGCAAGAAGTTTAAATAAGAAAACAAACATCACACATACAAAAATTATACAAGTTAGTCTCTGCAGCTATTGCCCAGAAGCCATCATACTGCAAGAAGTGGTAAATAAGATAACAAACATCATACATACAAAATTTATAAACTAAGCACAATTCAGGAACATACTGCCTGGTGAAGTATGACAGAACAGTCATTGTCAAAGTTGCTCTCCACTGTGGCAGCTTCTGGCGGATTATCATCCTCAAGGTTCAATCTTCGGCGGGCACCAGGTACATACCATGCAACACATGCATCAAATGGCCGGACCTCCTGGATTATTCAAAAGACTCCTAAGGCTTTGCAAAAATATATAAGTGACACAGGAAGCTCTGAACTTGGTATGCGAACCAAATCATTACGAAATGCAAACATGTTGAGATGCGTTAGTGGCGAATCTTGAACGGAAATTACCAAATGTCCCATATACATGTCACATTGTCACTGACATATCTAACCAACTAATGCAGTGGCGGATCCAGAATTTTTTTGGAGCCTGGGCAAACCTACCAATGAATATTAAGTACATACAAATCCCTACAACTATATATAGGCCAAAGCAAAATTGCTCAATCAAGTTTTGATTAAGGCCGAAAATACAACTATATTGATCAAAACAATATTGCTAAGTCGAATTTTGATTAGGGAAATAAAAATCAACGTAAGATTATATCGATGTGGTCAAATTATGTATTACTACCGTGAAAAAGAAGCTAAAAAATCTCAAAAAGAAAAGGTGATGGGTGCAAGAGAAGAAATTTGCCTTCATGTTTATAGTCCGGATAGCATGAGCGAGCATTTGTTCGCGTAATTACCACATCTTAATATCACCAAAATCATTCAGGTAAGCAGCTGGGCCATAGTGACTAAGCACTATAATTAACTGCTAATCTATACTGTGTAGATCGGGGTATGTTGCTGGGCCATATATGGACTGCTAGGCAACTGCCCACGGTCGCCGGGCCTTGGCTCTGCCGCTGAACTAATGCACTAATTGTTAAACACTATATTGTATATTTTGGCAATTTGCAATCTGAAACTGTGTCCTGTGCACTATGTAGCTTCAACGTAGCTATGCCCCTTGATGCAATCATGAAAAATTTTGTTTCGGGGATCTTTTAAATTGATTGGTTCTAATATGCCTACATTGAACTTACGTCCAGCATATTTTTTTGGTTATACAACACCACAAATTATTATAGGAATATATGATGCATTGATGTATTTGAGCTACAGCATATTCACTAAATGCACATTACATAATCCCTGACTTGATTACATGCTTTGGAGTTTCACTCATTTATCATCTAGTAAAGAACCTTGTCCTTACAAATATAGATGATCATACATGCCAGTTTGAAGTAAGTGCAGAATATGTGTATGATCTTCTAATGAATAATAACTTCAGTTAATCTTGATCTCAATCTTGAAATTAAGTTTACATGGCACACACATGGAAGACACAGATTATGCAGAAAAATAACTGTTGGTCGGCAAAAGAAGTACAAAATATGGTTCAATTTATCTAGCCTCTAGGATCATACAAGGAAAGCATGTTCAAATTTCTATCACAATTCCTTTTGGTTCCAGAAAGAATCTATAAAGCTTGGTAATGGACAAATAAACCAATTGTGCTAGGTGAACAGCTAATCCCAATTTCATAGTGATTGGCACAAGTTTACCTTTGCAAATGCAACATGTGCATGTCCAACCTTACTGACAGGTTGAGTAGAATGGGAGGAGGCGTCCATATTGATCGGCTCTTGAAAACTTCCTGGGGTACAGCGTTTCATGTTCACTGAGAAATCAGCATCAATAGTTTCTTCTACAGTTGATTCGACTCTTCCAGATGAAGCGAAAGGTGGATCTCCATCTGTTCCAACAGCTTCATCGCTTGAGAGCATGTCATCTGCATTTTCTTTTCTTATGGGTTTTGGTTCAGGCGCTTTGGAATAATGAAAATCTGAATAAGGACATCTCGGCAATGGCCTCCTTCGACATCTGCAGCATCTGTATGAAATCAATTCAGATATCCTTCCTTCCTCAAGTTCCAAGGCATCTCCATGAAACCAATCTGTGCACATGAGAACATCGAAATGTCAAAGACAACGACAATAAAGAAATAAAGAAAATTTGAGCGACAAATACACTTACTTCTGCAAAGCTCGCAGCGGATATACATCAAATCAGACCGATATGGCTTGAAGCAGAAATAGCAGGTTGGTTTCATCGGCGAACCTACACCATCATGGCTTCCAAGGATAAAATCATCTGCCTTGATCTTCCTGCTACGTGGGTCATTCTTGCCTCTCTTCCATATAAGCCCAAAGAAGGTGATCTCTTGTGTGTGCCGTTTATTGTTTCTCCGTGAGAACAAAAACTGGCGCTTCGCCTCCAGCTTCCTCGCATCCGCCGCGCTGCCCCCATTCACCTTCACCTTCGAGCTGCTTCTTCCAGGGGTCGGCGATCTCAATCCTCCCGGCTCCATCCACTCTGCCGCAGAATGTCCAGCTCAGGAAATCTCTTCTCTTCACCTCATCATCGGAATGCGGAATGCAGAGCTGGATCTGTGGGGAACGACGACGCGGCCGGCTTCTTGGCCTCGCTCAACTGCAACGATTTCTGCGTTTCTTCTCAGCAGCAGCGCTCTCTTCTCAGTCGATTGGATCCATGCCTCTTCGATTGGTTGCTCCCCCCAAAACCTGAAGCTCTCACACAGCTAGATTAGTCGAGTTCTACGGCGGCGGAAGCCAGTTATTGGTGGCGGGAGGGCCTGAAGAGGGGGGTGTTTGTGGTTGGGTGGTGTGATCGAACTCCTACTCCTACTGCTCTGGATCTTCGGATCCTCGGAAGGAGAACGTATCCTCGGATGAGGCGGCTAACGGCGGTGGTGGAGCGCGGTGGGTGGGAGCCATCGGCCGGCGGCGAGCGGTGGCGGGGGGGGGGAGTGGGGGGCGGTGGTGGGTGTGGAAGACGAAGACGATGGGTGGAGGCGTCGGGTACTCCCTGTCCCTAGTTGTTGCTGCGGCGTGGTGATCATTGGTGGGGTGGACTCAACTTTGGGCCCGTTACGGTCCAAGAAATATGGGCCGCAAGTAAGCTGGAATCCCATTATTTTGGTCCGTATGAAATAGGGGAGGAAGTTCACTTCATGTCCCTCAACTATATCTCAGCTGGGATATCAGAAATCTTGCACCCACAGTTCCTAAACATGGTGGCATCCCGGTCAACAATAAAATAAATTTTTTTAAAAAAACATGAAGGGCTCCACCTGTCATCCTCTCTCACAATCTCTCCTTCACCCCCTTCCTCTCTCTCCCGGTGAGCCACGGTGCCGCCTCCTACTGGACACCTCCTCCTCCCCACCTTGCTCCAGCATAGTAGTTACTAGATGTTGTGCCACTTTTTCCAGCTCAGGGACATCGACATAGCATTCTGTCTCCTCCTCTCAACCACCTTGACCGCAGAGCAGCTCCCCCTCCCAACGTCATCTCCTGCAACATACTCATGAAGAAGCACTACACCCATTGTCGCCTCGCTGACCCTTGGCGTGTGTTTGAGGCTCTTAAGGTGTGCAGCGTCACAGATAACTTCTGTCAACATACCCTCGTTGTAGGGTAATACTATAGGGGGTGAATGGTTGTACTACTCAAAATCCAAAACTTTCAGCGAAAATAAAAGATACCTCTGTTTGATGGAAGAAAAAGCTGAGCTTTCTGGCACTGTCGGTTTGACCGCCGCCTTGTTGTTGGTCTGACTGTGTCGCTGTCATCGGTTTGTCCACTCCTCTGCCATCGGTCTGACAGTCAGGATTGGTAAAAACACAAAACAAAAAACCGGTGGATGTAGATCAACTTTATTTCTTCAATATATGTGTTTTACAAAGTGTAACAACAACACTCCTCTCTCTAAAATAGACCTCAAGTCAAACCCTAGATTTTCTCTTCTCTTATCTTCTCTCTAAAAACCGATACATGAGAGACATATCCCCTCATAATTTATACCCATAGTTGTTGTTGTGCAAGCCACAAATTCTACTTGTATAAGGAATCATACTCCCATTGGTATCCTACTCATACAAAAATACAATCATCATTTCTAAATTTGGACTCTTCCTCCAAATCTGGCTCAGTTTTCCATACACACATAATCCCTCTTGTATGGCAAATGGAATCTTCACCTCCACGTGCATTATACTCTAGCTTTTAGTTTCTCACATGATGTTCTGATCGTCCGAACACCAACTTCTTCCAAGTTGAGTCCCAATCCATCACCGACAATACTCTCCAAGCCTCAAGCAACACCTACACATAAACACACCAAGAAAGCATAACCGAGTGCAAGTTCTCACCCAACTAGCCGACTTGACTCAATATTAGCACACAACAGTATAATCCACGTATAGCAACCATAACAAAGTCTTATCCATGAAGCAAACTTGAAATCCAAGAAAACAATCCGAATCCTACTTTCCTCGGGTTGGCCGGTTAGACTGCAGGCAACACGCCAGTCTAACTTCGCGAGTCCGACTCCACTCTGGAGATGGCCGGTCAAACCGCACCCTACATGCCAGTATGATCGCACATGATCAAAGGCAGCGTTTTGTCATCAAATTAACTCAAAACCAATTCAAATTCAAGTGACAATTGTTCATCACAAAAATATAAATCAAAACATTGATTCTACAACTACCTTAACGATTGCCTCGTAGGTCGTTCTTTATGCTTGAATAGGTTGCTCGACCGCATCGTCAACCTTGTTGAGCCACAGCCTCCTAGATTTTGAGGCAGACACCACCACCCGTCATGCGGAGCTCCTAGATGTGGAGAGCCGATTGTGTGTGTGTGTGGGGGGTTAAGGCTGGCACCCACATTTTTGTTGAGCAATGTTCCCTTCAACACGTCTCGTCTCCTGTCCCTGTCCTCGTCCAATGCAATGCTCCACTTAAACCGCCTCCTCCTCCTTCTCCTCGCTAGCATTGCCGTCTTGGCCATGCAGGGTCGCAATGGTGACAATGCAAGGTGAGAAGGAGGCAAAGCGTCAAGTCAAGTGGTTGGCTGCACTGAGGTGATATTGGGAAGATGAGGTGTCCGTCATATGGAGGGGCACCGCAATCACTCTTTGGGAGAGAGAGATGGAGGGGCCCACATGATTTTATATTATGTTTTGTTAATTGAGATGCCCACGTCAGCAGAAAACCACCAGTCATATTGCTTTAGGACAAAATTTGCACTGGTTTTGGGAATGGGGGATGCAAATAAACTCGAGGTATAGTAGAGGGACGTTCAATGGATTTACTGGGCCTTGTTTTGCAGGCCTGATTGGGCCGTGGCCCACGCCCACGTCAGCGGCGGCGATCACTCCAACCACATCTCGGACTATCGGCGGCGACCACGGACGGAGCCGGCGAGGAGGCGACCCCGATTCCTCGAATCCCACGGCGGCCATCTCCGTCCACCTTGCCCAACGCCGGCGGGCGATCCCTCCGGCTTCCTCACCCTACTCGACTTCCATTCACCGCGACGGGTTCTCTCCGCTCTTCACGATCGGTGAGCCGCTCCTGATTACTGCTTCTCTTTATTCTCGTATTCTTCTTCTGACACACCATCTTGTCGAGATTTCTCTCCGACGAGCATATCGTATAGAAGATTCGAAGTTAATTGGATAAATGATCTTCTGCAAAAGCTCGTTTTCGGGAATCTGATTTATTATACAACAGGAGGTTTACATGTTCATGGATTAAGCTTCTCTAAAATTTGTCGTTGTAATGTGTAGTTTCCACTTTGCCCCAGTAATCATTACAGAATTCCCTCATAGGTAGTACTATGTATAGGAATATCATTTTATCCCCACTATAATTGGTTACAGGTAAACAATACTTTTTGAAATTTAAGAAAACATGATATTGGAAATTAATGGATCAATTTGCAAGTCACCTCGATAAACGATGGCAACATGTGTTTTCCCTTTCATCCACAAACCTAGTTATCTACTTATGATATGAACTGTTAGTTGGCGGAAGCATGGGTCTTGTTGATGGTAGCATGTGTGGAGACAGTAAAGCTTATAGAGTAATGGAACGATTTCTTCTGTATTGGTGAAATCTCGGTTCTCAATACATGTGAATTAAAAGTTGTTAATCCTGGACCACTGTAGCTCACTAGCTTCGTTTGTTTATATTTAACCTCACATGTTGCTTGCATTGTGTATTACGGTATTACCTCCCTTTGTTCAGCAGAATCATTTCTACTGCATATTCCCATCCCCAGATCTGAACTATACATATCAGTTTTCAAGATTTCGCTTCAGATCTAAGGGAAGCTTAGTTTCAGTTTAGCTGTTTTCCAACTTTTTCATGTCCAACCTGCTAAATCGTAGTTCTAAGTGTTTCTGTAAAATCTGTCCTACACTACAAGGATGCCAAAAAAAAAAATCCCAGAATTTTCAATATATCGAAATGGCACTCTGTTACTAAAATGGTAGTTTCAATAATGTTTCAAGATGTTACAGTCTACAACGTTTACATGAATAAAATTACAGTCCCTCAAAACTCTGTTTGATCATAGATCTAACAATATTGTCAACTCCATACTTTTAAACTTTAAACGGTGTGGATTCTACGATGATAATAAAAGCAATGATGCAAATCATTACCAGTCAGGGTTCTAAGGAAAAATGATCTGAATCTGTAGGCTCTTGTGGTTTGGTTGTACGTCCTTTGGATGAGAAAATCATACATAATTTTCGTACCTTATTTGCATTAATTACTAGTAAATTGTTTGCCAGTGGCATTACTGGTCAATTAAAGCTGCATCACAGTCCTCATCATCATTATGTTACTTATAGACTAATATTTTAACATGAAGTCGGTTTGAAAGTATGAACTATATGCATTGATGCCACTGAAATATTTAGTTACTTTCTCCGTCTCAAAATATAACTACCTAAACAATTCAAATTTATTTCAAAATACAACTATTTCTACACCTACCTACCACATCTCCGCCAATCACAATCATCCTCCATTTCTTCAACCTTAATTTTCTCAAAAACGGCATAAGTCTCTATATATTTTGAGACAAAGGGAGTATTAGATAGGTTGAGGGCTTCACAATGACTATGGTGGTACGGTAAGAGGTAAACAACTTGTTCTTTCACTATTAATATGTGAAAAACAATAAGTACTTTCTGCCCATTGCACTGAACAATCCATATTCTGCCTCATGTAGTTATTTATGTACATATTAAAGCAATATCAATTATACCATCTTAAGGCTTGTTTTCTAGGGTTTGTGTTTGAACTTTGAACTGAAGTAGTAAAACACATTCGGTGCACTGAAGTGTCATAAGTTCGAGCATGATAATGGGCCCTGTTGTTTGCACTTCCATACATAAACTAATACAAAGGAAAGCATTTTAAATGCTTTCCTTGTATCAGCTTATGATACACATACTGTGACACTACTTTAACTTTGTAATTTACATTGGAGTAAGAGTAATGGACTGAAGACTGCCAATGCACAATGCTATCAGCGCAAAATCGATCAACTGGGTATGTCCTCCCTGATTTATCACACAATTCATTCAACAGGTATGTTATTCCTGATATTTAAGCATCAAATATTTCATTTATAGAATTGACATCCAACAATTAGTGAAAGCTCGTAATTGACACGACATGAAATTCATTTGTTTTTTCTTTTTCCATTGTTCCCCAACCTCAGCCAAGTGGGGCAGCTACTTGCCTTGGAAGGGTGCTCGATGGCCATGTGCAAGGTTAAGTTAAACACCATATTATTTTGTAGCCTACTATAGGAAAAGGTTCTCTAGGTCTGATTTCTCTGTTTGTTTTCACTTTAATTATCATCTGGCAGCTTTATAATTTTGGTTCCTGTTTTGCTTTCACCTCTTTTGCATATTAAAAGGTGTAAAGAACAGAGGTGTGTGAGCTTCTCCCCCCACTTTGGTGTTTTTTATTACACGATGAAGCTTGCAAAAACGTTTCGTATCAGAATCCCCACTTTCTTTGGCTAATTACACAATACTACCATGACGTCTCTTTAATCAAAGCTTATTGGTAATCGCCTCTATTATATTAAACCTTGGGAGTCGAGTTTTGGCTTCTTGTGAGTACTCTTGAAGCAAGTACAGCTATCCATTAATCCCTATTAGAACTACATATCTGTCAATATCTCAACGAAACTTTCATTCTCTTTTCCTTTGTTTTCCGATTGTTTAAAATCAACAATAATGTCTAATTACAACAACCCCCCCCCCCCCGGGAAAAAAAACAATAATGTCTAATTACACCTAAGTAGTGTCACAGTACATGTTTGCTGTTGGAAGAGAACTCTGAATGTTTGTTCCAGTATCTGAGTATCTGAAATGCAGTAAATGCAAGATCTTTTACTCTAGTGTACTACACTGCGTATCCAACCATTGATCCGCAGTTCTCACTTCACACATCTCCATCTTTTGCACTCCATACTGCAGAAATTTTGTTCCAGCTAGCTGTTGTACAGCTTCACAGAGTTACAGCTATTAGCACTGTAAGCTCTTGTTCCCAAGGAAAGGGACACTGAAACTCCCTCTCTCCTGCTCAAGTTGTTACTACTCTGTACATCTAACTTCTCTGCAATTTGTTAGTAGTGTATATATTTTACACTTGATACTCCATTGTTTTGTTTCTGCTTCTCTTGTAGTCTGGTGCTCCTTAAGTTCTTTTACCACCAGTAGGAGTTTCTTTCTCATTGTCATTGGAGATAAAAAAAAACAGGATGGGATAGCACCGGTGGCCTTGTTTATTCATATCCATTTATTAGTTTTATAAAAACGAGGATTTGGAGCTTTTACAGTTACAGCGCATCATGGATTTGACTGGGCATTTTTTATTTTTCAACTTTGAATTAACTCCAGCTACTGATTTCCCGAAAGGTAGAGCTTTACTCCTTTCGGTCTTATCCCCTCAGCGCCAGATGCACAGCTGTTCAGGCTGTTTTTTAACGAATAGCTGATTAAAAGAAATACACAGTTGGTTTTTTAAGGAAAAGTATTCAAACTTCCCTCATTTGCTGTTCTTACAGTACTCCCTCTGTTCTTGAAAAATAATGTACTAAACTAGCACTCTCCTTTTCGCAAATATAAGTATTTTTAATTATGAATCTAGACGTATATATGTCTAAATGTTTATATTTACGGACCAGATGGGGTATTTGGAAACTCAGGTGTAATCATAGTTAGTCCCATCATATCTTTAGGCTATTTCAAAACCACTGAAAAATGGAATTGGTGTTGCATGGAAAAATATACAGGTTGCCTCCTCATTTTCTGTTCATATGTTAGTACTGCATCTATTGTACAATAGACTAGTATTTGGAGACTGATCAATAATATTAGGAAATGGGATATTTGAAATGTAGAATTTTTTTGTAGAATGTTTACAAGCACTGAGCTAACTCATGAATATTCCCTCTTTCCAAAGAAATTATATTAGTTATATTGTCTTTTTAAACTACTCATGGAGTTTTCAAAGATGGAGACAACATTCTATATTCTTCCACATGTTTTTATATGAGCATGAAAATGCAAAAGATGAGCAGATAGGGAAACACTTTAGTTTTTTGCATTACTACGTAACGCCTGCCTTTTACTTTATTACATAAATTTGACCAAAGATAGGAAGCAAACGCTTTTGTTTTATTGTTAGTATGTAACGTTCCTTTTTTTTCGGAATAACCGATGTTGTTTATTTTATTATATAATATTTTGCCAATGATAGGAAGATTAGGAAACACTTTAGTTCTTTCTTACCATGTAGCCTGCCTTTTTTTCGGAACAACCGATGTCGTTTATTTTACTATATAAAATTTGACCAAGTATAGGAGGAGTGGGAAACACCTCAGTTTTATTATTATGTAACGGGCGGAAGATTAGGAAATACTTTACCTTTTCTGTTAGTATTAAATAATAGTGACATTTTCCCGGAATAGCCGATGTTCTGTATTTTACTTCCTCCGTCTCATAATATAACAAATTTTGCTTGGATGTGACACATCTTAGTACTACGAATCTGGACATGAGGCATGTCCAGATTCGTAGTCCGCAAAACTTGCTATATTATGGGACGAAGGTAGTAGTAAATAAATTTTGACCAATGATAGATTTAAATTTATTCATGGAGTGAATTAGTGCTTTATTATTCAAGATTTGTCATGCAAATTAAAGCTTTTAAGTATTTATAATTCTGTTTTTAAAAAATGTGCCCAAAGTTTTGCTGTAAATATAACGATTTCAGTTAGTATTTAAAAAGGACGGAGGGGGGTAACTTGACGTAGTACAAGTGTACAATAGCTATTGCCCAAAGTACTGAACTGCAGGGCACATCCTCCAATGTGATTGCTTTTCTCTTGCTGACTTTATGATAAACAACAAAGTGTGAAGGAAAAAACATGGGGAAGGAAAGACATACAGGTAAAGAAGAATTAGACAAATGTACATTGGTACAAATTTAGAAAAAGAATCTTGCATGTACATTTTATAGGATTTGCGCAGAAAATATTTATCCTGTTCTCAAATAAATATCACTGTTGACTAAGACTATCATACTTTATCCACAAATTTATTTAAATGATTATGTTATTGTGAATGAACATTATA
The DNA here is from genome assembly GCA_000325765.3 of Leersia perrieri. Lineage (NCBI taxonomy): Eukaryota > Viridiplantae > Streptophyta > Magnoliopsida > Poales > Poaceae > Leersia > Leersia perrieri. The sequence goes on from CM002478.1 coordinate 1,637,785, forward strand.
ATAAACGTTTATTTGTGATGGCACATACTAACTCCTAAAAATGTGTCTAGATTCATAGTGAAAATAGCTAAATTTTAAAACGGAGTTGATAGTAACAAAATACGAAAATGCAGACCAGGGTGAAATATTGGAATAAATTTGAACACAAAAGTTTTAAGTTTGTCTCTCCATCTCATATAGGTCATATTTTTATTTTGAACCATTTTTCTGGAGACATAGGGCGTCCCATTGCTTATTTTCACTGTTCAATAAAATGGAGGTACGCGTATGCTGTGTACTACGTACTCCAGTACACTTTTTGCAGTCCAACCAATCAGCCAAGTTGGTCAAAGGAGAGAGAGCGAAAGAGAGCAGGAACCCCGCCATTCCTGTGCAGTTTCTGCCCCCAAAAATCTCATTTTTAATCATCCCATATTGTCTTTAAAAATCCTCTCCTTGAGACTTTGGTAACAGCTAACTACTGGTGCCTGGTAGTAACCAGACACAAAAGAGGGAAAGCAAAACAAGAGTGGGTGTCTCCTGTTGTCTGTCTTCCTCCTCGTTTGAGCTCCAAGCAATCTTAGCCAAGAAAGAAACACAAGCAAGAACAAGAAGAGAAGAGGAGGATAGCTTCTTGTCTCACATGCTACATGGAGGGAGGTGGTGAGGGCATTGCTGTAGCAGCAGGTGCAGGTGGTGGCCATGGAGCAGCCGGTTTCGGCCTGTTCAGAGCGGCCGATGTGACCATGACAGAGGCAGCACAAGAAGCAGCAGTAACAGTCAAGGAGTACCAGTCTTCTCCTTCCTCGCCGTCGACGTCTCCTACTCCTTCCCCCCCACCACCACCGGCGGCTATCCATGGAGGAGGAGGTGAGACTGCAGCCGCAACGCCGACCATGTGGAGTTTGGGTGGCGAGAAGATGGCGAGTGAAGCTGCAGGGGAAGGGGACAACGGCATGCAGATGTCAGGTGGCCATAGTGAGCATGCTGCTGGCTTGAGCTCCGGACGGCGTAGGGGCCGGCCAAAAGGGTCCGGGAGACGCCAGATCCTAGCAACTCTAGGTCAGTATCTATTCTCCCCTCCAAAATTAATCCCCAAGTTTTATCACTACATTTTTTTTTGTGTGTGTGGGATAAACTTATTCTGCCATTTTTGCTGCTTGTATTCTTGCTATATTCGTCACCTTTTTTTGTTGATTTCTGTTTCATTGCTTGGATGGATGGGGTCCAGTTAGGGTGATGTGTAAGTTTGCCTTTTGTGCTGTGAGGGAAGGCTAGCTAGCCAGTCAATATAAACCGTTAGCTAGCACAGTTCTGTTCTGCTGTTCTTCATTGTCGCATTCGTCCGCTATTTTTGTTTTCCCCCTTTCTTCTTCGTTGGTAGTACTAACCTTACTTTTGAGGATTTCGCCTAATTTCTGTAGATTGTTAATTGCAATTAAGGTTTTTGGTCCATATGGTATATTAGTCTGGTTATTCAGAAAATGTACATTTGCTTGCCTGATTGGTATTCATTCTGCAATGCTTGTAAAGGGGAATGGTATGCAATGTCAGCTGGAGGGAGCTTCACGCCTCATGTCATCATTGTTGGCACAGGGGAGGTAAACCCTCTATGTTATTTATTCCTTCGAAGTTCATGGCTAGCTTGGCATTGTGATCTGGTAACGAAAGAATTAGCACTAACTGTTCTTGTGCAATTCGTTGCTACTTGCTAGGATGTGGCTGCGCGCATCATGTCCTTCTCTCAGAAGGGTCCACGCTCGATTTGCATCCTCTCTGCCAATGGGACCATCTCCAATGTAGCATTGAGCCAGCCTGGTTCGTCCGGTAGCACCTTCACCTACGAGGTATGAAATGGAGTTGCATCTTATGACAGTTATATGATACTTGGCAAAGTTATGATCTCTAACCTGCTAGCTTGTGTGTATTTTTGATGGGTCATTTGGTCTGTTTAGTTTAGTGTATTCTGTACCAAGTCGTTTAGTTTCGTCATCACTTATCACCACTTTAATAAGCTATACAAAGTAAATACTACCACAAATGTTTATGAGAGTATACTTTGGTTTTGGATTTGTTGCATCTCAATGATCTGAGCCCTTTAAGTCTTAGCTACCTCATGTAAATCGCTCTTGAAGACTTCATCATCAGATGTCCAATTGTTGCCTACTCTGGTTAAACGACTTCCCTTTTTTTCTCTCGGTGTCCATGATAGCTCAGATTGATTTTGGGCAGTTTGTGTTAGCATATACTCCTGAATATGCATGCCTGAAAAACATGACCTCAGGAACATCGTCCTGGAAACAGTCAGCGACTTAGTGGTGTGTTAGCATGGGATGTGTGCTAGGGCTAAGGCGTCCCATCCATATATAACTCCAAGTAGAAGAGACAGAAAGATGGCAACAAAATTTTTTTTTTTTGTGTGGCTGTATCATATTAGCTTAACAATTTAGCAAAGCCATCATATATCCTGCATTCATATTTATGATGCTTGCTTTCAAACCATAAGATGGCATCATTTTGTGTATCTGATTGTCAGGGCCGGTTTGAGATTCTGCAACTGACTGGTTCCTTTACAATGGCGGAAGAAGGTGGTCGGAGGAGAACTGGTGGCCTCAGTGTCTCGCTTGCTGGCCCTGATGGCCGTGTCGTTGGTGGTGTAGTTGCTGGAATGCTGCGTGCCGCGAGCCCTATTCAGGTAAAAATACAACTGGTCAGCATGTACCAAATTAACCAATGCAATCACAATTAACTCAACAGGACATAAAACATTTATCTCTTCTTGTTTCGTTGTCATAGACGCAGACATCCTTTGTCTTTGTTTGCTAACACGAATCATTTGGGCAGGTGATTGTTGGGAGCTTCCTGCCTAACAGCATGAAGCAACATCAGAGGAGGATGGGCCTGCAGCAGCAGCCATCTGCTATTCCGGCACTACCAGCACCTATGGCTCCTCCTCCTGTGTTCACAGCTGCAATGCCCATTTCTCAGGCAGCTCCTGGTACTAATGGTTACCATGATGTGGAGCACAGAGCAACCACCAGTGGCGCCATGAACCTGAACAGCTCAAGCTCCACAGGTTTCACCATGGTTGGGTGGCCAGTCAGCTCACAGTCCATGGGGCACAGGCCATCACCTGACATCAATGTCTGCTTAACTCCCCAGGAGTAGCATCAGCTCTTCAGCTATCATCTTTTGTCGCCCCCATCCCTGACACTTTTTTGTAGAGCATGGTTGTTAATCTGCCATGTGCGATGACAAATTATGGGCTCTATTCTAATCAGTTAGGTTCGCAGTTTAATTGGGGGGAGAAACTAGGCAAGACTAAAGACAATTTAGCCAGAATCTGACAGAATGTGATAGTCTATTAGTTGTGGTTGCCCTCATCTAATTGTTAGGATATGTCATTGTGCTGGGACATCTGGTTTGTGATTCAGATTTTCATTCTCGCTGTGTCTGGCTCTTGTACTTTTGCACTGTGTGCATTCCCTTCAAGATTTGGAGCTTTTGTAGCCTGTTCTACCACCTATAGCCCTATATACTACTAGCATAATTGTTGATCGGTTGCTCTGTTTATCGTAGATCTCATCATCTTAGAAATGTGCTGATGTTCTTTTTAGCAAACAGAAATGTATTTATCTTTCAGACCCCATTTGGAACGGAAAGGCTACTGAATGCCAAAAACAAAAGGTTTGATTTGCCTGGAGCCATATCAAAATATTGACATTTTTCGTAGTACTTTGGCAATGTCTGGCTCCTCGGATTGAAGGAGCATTCGATAGGATTTGTGGGTTCAAATCCTTTGTTCCAAAGGAATAAGATGATCAAATTCATATGGAATGCCCTCCTGTGCCCTCAATTCCATAGAAATTTAGACATGAGATAAAACCTCATGTTTTTATTTTCTTTGAGAAATTCGTTGCATTTTCTCCCTTTTATCTCTCTAGCACAAACAAATTGCTATAGTTCATGTCGGTGAATCATCCAAATGTCCCAATTTTAGTATTCCTGTGTGTTACAATCACATAGGGTTCTACACAATGTGACAACCTTTTAAAATCCTGTATTCCAAAAGAGCCCTCCATATGTTGCTAAAATATTGGTAATATCAAACTTTCTGGGTTTTGACATTATTAAAATTTTTGGCGAGGCAGTAAATCAAAGAAATCTGATCTGGATTCACCAAGAGAAAGAGAAAGCAAGATGGCAAGGCAAGATTAATGACGGGCCTTTTGGTTTGGAACCAAAATAGGTTTTATCAATACCTATTAATTTTAGTAGTGCTTAGTCCACATTTGGATCGAATCTAAATTCTGGCAAGCATAAAAAAAATAGGCTAGTTCATTTAGACTATTTTAGCTTCAATCAAATACCCCCTCCATTTTTTTTTACAATGGCCAGCTCAAATGAGCTAACCAACATCAAACGTTTGTGCAAGGAAGGAGTATAATTTCAATTCGCCAAAAGTTCGACATGACAAAATTTGACACCGTTAGAAATAGGAAACATCAATTTTGGTTAGCCCCAAACCAAATGAGTCGTACTCTTTTGCTACGAGAGCACATGATCAAAATGGCCGGTGAAGAATCATTCTTTGAGCTGAATTCAAGGTGGGCTTGTTTGTTAGCCCAACATCCCTCCGGCCGTTCCGACAAAAGGCATTCCGGCGACGTATTTCACCGAGACGCTTTCGCTACCAGAAAGACGCATTCAGTAAATTACACAACTGCTAGTGACGTGGCGGTATTCTCTTGTCGCCCTGCTGCCTTCTTCTCGATGTCGCCTTCCACCTCTGCCACCTTCTTCCCCCTTCTAGACTCCTCTCCATTCCTCCACCGCCATCTCAACCCGCCGCCGCCGCTCTATATATACACCACCTCGCCGCCGCGTCTCGTCTCCCTCATCGATCGCGTCAGTCCAGAGCGCACACCAATCTCAACCAAAAATTCTCGAACGACGATGGCGTCATCATACATGAGGGTGACGCACCGGGACGAGGAGGGGCACAAGGTGACGGAGAAGCTGCCGGTGCCGGAGACGCGGCGGCCGGACACGGCGAAGCACATCGAGCGGAAGCTGGAGGAGCAGGGGTTCCACCGCCTGGAGCGCCACCCGGCGAACGGCCCGGCGAGGGGGATCGGCGCGCCGCCGCCAAAATCCGGCCGCGGAGGGAAGTTCACCTGGGAGGGGCCCGATGGGCTCGTGGAGAGCCAGCTCGATCCCCTCCCTCCCGCCGTCGATCCGAATGATCCCAACTATGAAGAGGAGGAGGAGGGAGACGAGGCTAAGGAGGTTTTGGTTGGTGAGGTTGAGGTTGCTAAGGTGGCTGAGGCGAGGGATGGCGTTGCTAGGGTTGACGTCGTCGCGCCGCCGCCGCTTCAGCAAGAACTGAAGCAGCAGGAGCAGTAGTAGTTGGCGGCCGCCATTATTTGCGACTTCGAGAGATGATATATAGTGAGTGATGGATGTATGATCTTTGTGCTGCGTTGTGACTGCGTTCGTGTTTTGGGTGCTAATTTGCCGTGTTGTTGAGTTGACTGTGTGCTTTGTAAAACTCTGCATGGATGTACAAATTATGTCTGGGTTTAATCAATAATCGTAAACTGGAATTAATCGTGGAATTCCTCCGTTGCGATAATGATAGTCGTGATTTTTGTTTGTGCCTTTGGGTTATGTCATTATGTTGGCTAAAGGCCGAAAGAAACTGTGGCTCACGCGTCGGCCCATGTAAAATGTGTGCTTTCGGCCTTTTTGGTTTTATTATGGGCCTTCACGATGCCGAGAATCCATAAATGGGCCACGAAACCCACCGAACTGGGCTGAGTAGTGTGGGCCACACACAACATGGGCCTATGATTGCATAGATCTGGTGCTCTCTATAATGAGGTGGGTTTCGCTAGGTTTTCCCGCGTGGCGGCGGCCGTCTTTGCCATCGCGGGGTCGACGGAGAGGGAGTGGATCGAGTCGAGGCTGGTCTCCTGGGGCGATGTGCTGGGCGCCGTCAACGCCATCCGATTCGAGACACGGCGGCGGCGGCGGCATCCACACCACCGTTTCCTAGGGGCTTTGAGCTCTGGAATTGCAGGTCAGTTCGGCAGTGTCAACTTCGGATGGAATTGCAAGTTAGTGCCGTCATTTCACTCTTTTGGTTGGTTGCTTCTGTTTAGGCTTTGATTCCTGGTACTTGGAGGGTCTTTAGTGCTTAATATGTGATGATCTTGCAGGTTCGTTCGGTGTGCAAACCTGTAACTGTAAGTCTATTGGAATCCATTCCGTCAGTTTGCATTCTGCTGTTAGGAATATGACTCTCAATCTCATTGACAGGATGACAAAATAAGAAGTGCGGGCAATTTTCTGAGTTTATTTCTCACAAATGTCATAGCCAACTAGTGTTGGGATACAAGTATATATATAGCATAAGCTACCTGTAGCTTGGCTGCTGCCAAACACACAGCAAACACATGCTGTTCTAGCTATTAGATGCTAGTCAAGAGATGCTAGTCTAAAAGCTAAACAAAAAAGGTGTCCTAGATGCTAAAGCTAAAGTTAGTCCAAGATGCTATGCCTAATGGACCAACAAGGACAAACAACCTCCCTGCAACAAGACCACAAATATGCTGTCAAGACTTATTCCCTTTCATTCTCCCCCTAAGTCTTGTGCGTCGTCTTGTGGGAAATCTGGGTCATCCCGATCCTGCCGCGAAGCTCGAGGAACTTGATCCTCCCAAGAGACTTGGTGAGCAGGTCCGCGAGCTGATCCTTGGTGTTGATGTAGCTCGCCTTGATGCTTCCTTCCTCCAAGCAGCCCCGGATGAAGTGGTACCTCACCCGGATATGTTTACTCCATTCGTGAAAAACGGGGTTCTTCGCCAGGGCTAGGGCGGACTTGCTGTCCACCCTGAGCTCCACCGCTCGAGTGTCTCTCCCAAGAAGATCACCAAGCAGTTGAGCCAGCCAGAGGGCCTGAGTTGTAGCGGTGGAACCCGCTATGTACTCGGCCTCGCAACTGGACAGGGCCACCACCTGCTGCTTGACTGACTGCCATCTCACAAGGCACTTGCCGAGGAAGAACAGGATCCCGCTTGTGCTCTTGCTGGTGTCGATGTCGCCGCCGTGGTCGTTGTCGCTGTACCCGACAAAGTGTGCCTCTCCAAGACACCTCGGGTAGTGGAGACCGTGGTCGAGAGTCCCCGCAACGTAGCGGATGATCCTCTTCACAGCCTGGTGGTGCTCTGTCGTCGGTCGTTGCATGAACCGACTAACGTAGCCGACGGAGAAAGCCAAGTCCGGTCGTGTGTGGGCGAGGTAGCGAAGGCTCCCCACAAGACGCCGGTACTGGGTAGCGTCCACCTCCTCTGTCGTGCTGTCGCAGCTGAGCTTCAGCCTCTCCTCCATCGGAGTAAGTGCTGGGTTGCAATCGGTGAGCTCAGCCAGCTCAACAACACGCTTGGCGTAGGCGGTCTGTCGGAGCGTGATCCCGGAGTCGTCCTGGTGCACCTCGATCCCCAGGTAGAAGGAGAGAGGCCCCAAGTCACTCATCTGGAAAATGGCCTTCATCTCTTCCTTGAACGCCACCACCTCCACCTCCTTGGTGCCGGT